>MU781694.1:42406-56828 GCA_026770625.1 Nicotiana glauca
CTCCTGGAAACAGCCTCTCTGCCCTCCGGGGTAGGGATAAGGTCTGCGTACATATTACCCTCCCCAGACCCCACTTGTGGGATTATACTGGGTTGTTGTTGTTGTTGTTGTTGTTATTACCCCTATTTATTATATGTTAAAACTACATTAGAAATAAATAGTACTTAATTTCAAAATTGAACAAGTAAAAATGAACCTTCATTTTAATATAATAAACAAGTAATAGACGGAAAGAGTGGACAACTAAATTGACGACCTTGCTTCTTTAATGTGCAGGCAAGCTACTCCGGTTGTTTATACAAGTGCCGCAAGCTTCTATTCTTCTTCATATTCCTGTATCACATCAATATGATTAGAAGTGTTTGATCACGCCAACTATGCCTTATAAAAAGAATTAAGTAGTTGTTGCAAATATATTTTGATTAACAAGACCAGAGTCGAATCATTCAGGGAATTAAGTACCTTTAAACCCTCCATATTTATCCCTCATATACATTAGGAGTGATGTTATCCAACAACTACCTAAATATGCACTCACTTCCAAGTAATAGACACTAAATGGGCACAGTCGATTGAGAGCACTTCAACCAACTACAATATAAACGTAGTTGAGCAAATAATAAAACTACGGCAAATCTATGTTTATATAACAGAAAAATCATCCTCCAATAGGTTCGATCAAAATCCTAGATTAGGAGTTTAGCTACTCATACTAATAGTAATAATATCCCAAGTATATTGCATAAATAAATTACAAAGTACAGATAAAGAAATATAGAAATCGATGATTCTATCTCCAACGGGTGTCCCTCGAGCTATTCTTGCCTCTGGTCGCCAAAACTCCTCCAAAAGTAGTGTTTAATGTCTATTTATATGTGTAGGGAAAGACCTAAACGACATAGGCCAAGTACTATTCAGACCAAGAGACGAAATAAGCCTTCAAAACTCGGAGTACGCGCGCCTCAGACATGCCTAGCGAGGCTCCACGGGAGATGAACCTCGCCTAGCAGTGTGTGATCCCGGCTCCCACGCGAGCTTGAGATCGCCTCATCCTTCACGACGCCTGCTCCTACGCGAGCTTAGAGGCTCGCCTCGCCAGCTTCCATGCGAGATCAAAGGGTCGGCCCACGAGCTTCTTCATCTTTTCACTGCTTAATTCATTCTTTCTTCTTTCCACAGTTTTAGAGAACATATTCTTTACATCTTCCTTTTGCTATAATTTCATCTCTAATTCACCTACACATAAAATAGACTCCATTACTCGTAAATAAAGTGTAGCTTAACATTAAAGCACATAAAATGTAAAGTAAATAGTGTACTAAAATATGGAATTATAGCCACAAATCAATACCCCACACTTAAACATTGCTCGTCCTCGAGCAGTCAAACTACACTTATAGACACGACCTTTTTAATCAATTCCCTTAATTCATCATACCAAGAATCTTTAAAATAGACTAAGCACAAAGGTGTAACATCCTCACCTCAAGATTTGACTCACAAATACCATGCCTTATTCACAATTTACTTACTTACTCTAACATGCAGGTCAATGAAATTACGTTTTCTTTATGAATCACGTGCCCTCACCCGACAAAGAGCTCAGTTCTACACACAATGAATTTTAAGAACGTAGGAACTCAAGATAGGAAAAATTCACTTGCTCTCAGAAATAACATTCATATGTCACAAATGATGCACCACAGGATTGCACGTAATGTAATACTCTACTAATCAAGCTCATTCAGTCTAGAATCAAGAAGGACTTTAATTGGTTGTAATGTAGGTTGCGGCTCGGGCATGACACATTTGAATATGAGTGACTACACCTCCCTTAAGCACTTTAATACATATATTTTAACACTCATGCCAATACTTATGTCAAACCAAAACTCAACCTTTACTTCAATTTATACTACCCCATACTTCTTTAAGCACAATTACATAACTAGCGACCACCATCGAGAATTTTTTTTTATACAATACAAATATATGTATATGTGTGTGTGTGTGTGTGTGTGTGTATATATATATATATATTCTTTTCTTCAATCCAGGTAGATTTTATTGATAATTTTTTTTTTAAATAGTGCACCTTTCTCCTTATTTCATTTATTCCACTCAAAATCCAACCCACCACCCCACACTTTAACTTTTACATAAATCATCACAATTCAAGCACTCATGAGAAGTAATAAGGTTCAAATATATGGTCGATTCAAACAAAGGGGCAACACTTGTAATATGATTACCAATGAAACAATATTATAGGCTCAAATGGGTTAACTACGTTACATAACATTTAGGCAGGTAAACTCTATATATATATCTGGCTCAACAAAGAAACGCTTATATCACTTTCTAGACTGAATAAGACTACTATTTCGGTTTGCACACATGGGGTGGTGGTAACGGTTTCAGTTCCAAGAAAGCATACCTGAGATGAGGTGGTAACGGTTTCAGTTCCAACTGTGGTGGCTCTTCGATCGACGGTTTAGCTGGAGGTGTCTTTCTTTCTTCTAAGTGCAAAGACTCAAATTCAAGCTCCCTTTTCCAACATACTTGGCCTTCAAGAGCCAGCACCCACTCCGCCAATTCCTCTCCATTGACTTCTTCTAAGTTAATGAGACAGGCTGTTAGAGGGTCTTTAGCGTTCAGTGTCTCATCTTCCTCCTCCAAAATTACATCCACAGTTTCTATTAGAGAGCTGTTAACAAATCCACTTGGTCGCCGTGTAGACTTCTACACATTGAATGTTATTTCTTCATCGTTTAGTCTCATTTTTAGTTCTATAGTTTCACAATCAATTAGCGCTCTCCATTGCCATAAGTAAATTGATGGATGCTCAGAAATAAAATGTTACATCCCGTATTTTTTTATATTAAAGTTTCGTTGAAAGTTAATTGACATAAGTTAGAGGATGAGATTTTTTTTGAGATTATAAGCATTACGCTATTTCAAACAAGCGATAAGTTAATTCGTGAAAGTCAGAGGGTAAGAAAATCGAAAAAAATGAGTTACGTCGGAGTTTAGCAATTTAGGAGATAAAATACGGTCCAAGCTATAATACCTTGTATTCATGGACTAGTGCCATACAAGGTATGACCATGATAGTAATATGTATAAGGTGTATTAAAAGTGAGTAGTATTATAAGTAATTTAAGATTATTCTTAATTATGTGAATAATCGTATAATTATTAGTTTTAGTGGGAGATTAACACTTAATTAAGATGATTAGTGGTAATGGTTGGGAATGGATAACAATCAACTTGGCAGCCTTGCATTAAGGAATGGTGACTCTTAAAATCATATATAAGGTGGAAAATTTGGAGAGTGGTAACGTTTGCAAGGGTGATATGACTACTTCATGACCTTTTAAGACTTGTTATTAGTTTGAAGGTTGTTAGTAATTTATTCTCTTGCTTACTATGCTTGTAAAGATAAGAGATGGTCATATATCATTTAAGAAGGAAAAACTTAGTCTTGCTGGAACAGATGGAATTCTCAGGGGAATTCTTATAAACCCCTACAAGTGCAACATGAATTCCAAATTCTAAGGGAGCACGTATAACCTTTCTCAAGAATATCGTGCGGATTTTCCCCTACTTCGATCTCGCTATTACAAGTTTTGTCGTAATTGATTTGTGTTAAAGGGATTATTAAGAGAATCAGCTCAGGTATGTTCAGGCTATCCCTTCCTTCTTTTTGGCCTGATCTGTATGACAAAAACAAAATAGGCAAATTCACAATTTCCATAAATGACTTTATTCATAGAAATACAAAAGATGACTATGTTCTTGATTCCCCATGTGTCCATTTATTCTATCATCTATTCATGAGTCTCAAAAAATATGTAAGTTGATAAAGTTTATTTCATAATATTAATCAGAGGTATAATGGTCTTATGACGTTCCAAAAGCGTCTTATGCATTGCATTTATTTATACATGCACATTGACCAATAACCAGATGGCATTATATAGGCATATATATGTATGTATATGTATATGGGATATGGAAAAAGGTTACGGCGTAATACGCACCACCACCTGATCAGCTGGTATACATGGATGATTTTCCCACAGTGGCCGAGATGATATAATGGGATGCCTTAGAGTCTTGATGATGTTATGAACGTATATACACATGCATGAAATGAAATTTAACCGCATATGCATGACATTATAAATATCAAATGATTCACGGAGTTATTCATATTTAAATGTCGAGTCGTTTACTCCATGTTTCTCTGATGTCTAATATTTACTAATTTTCATTCCTTACATACCCGGGACATTATTTGTACGGACGTCCCTTTTGCGTGGGGACACTATATTTCATGCCCGCAGGTCCTGATAGACAGGTTTAGAGTCCTCTAAATAGGCTATCAACTCAGTAAAAGGTGTTGGTGCGCTTCAGAGTTTCTTATTTAGTCAGTAAGATTAGCACATGTATTGATCGGTACGACGGGCCTATCCCGACCTTTATGATATTTATGTACTCTTAGAGGCTTGTAGACATATGTCGTGTATACAAATACTTGTATGGACTTGTCAGACAATGTTTTGAGTGTAGAAAGGATCACATTGGCCTTATAGGCCTGTATGTCATATGTATAAGATTCTATATCAGGTTGGATCACCCTATTTTGAGTATTCCCTTATGTTTATTCTGGTTATCCCATGAGGCCCATTTGCTAATGAGAGTACGATAAGAAAAATATGTATGTTGGTACTCGGTTGAGTAAGGCATCGGGTGCCCATTGCGGCCTATAGGTTTAGGTCGTGACATAAGTGGTATTAGAGCGATTCTATCCTAGAGAATCTACAAGCCGTGTCTAGCAGAGTCTTATTTATGGGTGTGTTATGCACTACACTTATAAGCAGGAGGCTACAAGGCATTTAGGATTGTCACTCTTTTTTCCGACTCTAGATCGTGTGGTAGAGCTTAGTTATAAGAACTCAATTTCCTAAAACTCTATCTTATTCATAATACGATGATGTCTACATCCACAAAGACGGTTGGTAAGATATATAGTTGTGGAAGACTTGAGTCAGAGGAACTCGATTTTTGTATCATGCTTATGATGAGTAAATGTAAGGTCTTTAGTAGATCATGTATGTATAAGATTCTTGATAAAGAGCCTTAAGGCAATAATATCTATCCACCCCTATGGTGAAAGGTAATGAGAGATTCAGAAGTTAGATAGAAGTTCAACAAGTAAAAGAAGAAAGATGAAGAAGGGTACGAGGCGCCCAGTTAATAAAGATTATCAGTATTTACAATTTAGGCAGAGGAATATAAGCCTTTTGAGTTACCCTCAATAGTAACAAAAGTATGTAAAATTGGCCACACCGATCTCAGTTATGCCATATGGGAGCTAGCAAATATGGTTTAAGACAGGACGGGATATCAGGATCCACCCAGATGGTGCACTCTAAAATAGTACAACTAGATATGAGTACTACAAATATAAGCACCGGAAGCTTAGAAGGGATAAATATTATCTTAGTGTGGCTCTCGTCCCTAGTAGAGAGAGAATGTTAGGCAATCCGAAGAACTAGTGGATGGAGCAAAGGGGAGCCAAAAGAAAAAGAATATCTTGTTTAAGTTTTCAGAATAAAGTGATAGATAGAAATGTTAGTAGGAAAATAAGAAGAGAGTTAATAAAGCATTATGAGAAAAATGTGGTACATGGATGACAACGGTAGATCAAGAAAATATATGATAGTATTATAAAGTCTATATTCAATTAAAGGAAAAGACGAGAGGTGGCAGGCCTTGAGGCAACAAAGAGTATAGGCCATAAAGTCATATCCTCATTTTGAGAAATAAGTTTGTGACTCCAACGCGATTACCAGAAGGAAAAGTTAGATCACGGAGTAATAGAAATCAATATGGATTGGTGAACAAGATAAACTTGACATGAATTAGGGATTGAATAATTTGATAATAATCGATATCATGAGAATTTGAGATTTCGTTTTGGCGATAATATAGTAGACAACAGTAGAAGATTCATGAGAAATTTAGAGAATGGTCATTCAGGTAAACGCTTCTCTAAAGAAAGTAATGGTTAAGCTTAAGGGACTGTATGTTCCAGTTATACTAAGTATCACCCTCGCGAGTAGGGAATTTTGTTATCCTTGGTACAAAAGAATTACCACAAGGCAAGTAAGGGATATCGATAATGTGAGAAGTCGCCAAAGATGAAAAGATAAAACATCTAATGGTAGATCGTCGTAGTGCTAAATCTTAGTACTCCCCTAAAGGGGGGAACATGGAGTGATGTGGCATTAAATTAGAATTAAGTGGTTCTAGTAACTATGGGATGGTAAAGAAAGAATGCGACAAAACTAAGAAGAGGACGAGATTGCACGTATTCAAAACCTATTGATATTGATAGCTTATATGAGTCCACCAAACTATAGAGTACCTGATCCTCTATGAATTTCTACTAAGAATACTTATGAAGCAGTAAGTAAAAGAGACACGGGAGTTTTACGTGGAAAATCCCACTCAAGGGGACAAAAACCATGACCTACACTTGTAGGCTTTCAACTTCACTAACTTGTAATCTCGCTATTACAAGCCACTTTGTAATGACTCTATTACAAAGACTTCAACTTAACTAACTTGTGATACTCTTACCACATGCTACTTTGTCACTCTCTAGTTACAAAGACTTTAAACTTATGACTAAACCTAGTCATAACATAAACTCAGAGAGTTTATGGATTTTTGGGTTTCCTAAAACACAACCTCTAAGAAAGCAAGATAGGAGTGACAATGAAGAACAAAAAACAAGATTACAACTCAACTACGGATACACATAGACTCATTCTGAAACTCATCCTTTAGTGGAGTTGTCTTCATGTTCTTGACACACTTGTGACTTCAATACCGGATGAATACTTTACTGCTTGAGAGAATATCACTAAATGCTCAAGTAAATATCTGGTTCCTTCACCATGTTATTATACAATAAGAGGCATCATAAGGATGATGTCAATTCCTAGTACATGCCTCTTCAATGGGAATTGACTACTGCAGTGTCTGCTGCACTGTCGCAGGAACAGTTGCAGGCAGTCACTTTCTGCAATTGCGTTCCAGTTGTATAATTGACTTGTAATTCTGTCAGAGAACACCAAGGGATCATGTCCCTGTCGTGTTCCTTTTTGTAGAAGTTCATTAGCTGGAGTTCAAGCTGAACTTCGATCACTTTAAATCTGTATCAAGTGAAATAGGTTCTCTATCTGGTTCTTAACAGTAAGTTTGTTAGATCATCAAAATACAAGTGACATAAGGCAAATACATTGAAAACCCATCAATTTCCCCCTTTTTGATGATGACAATCTTAGACGTGGATAGTATCTATTTAGAGCAGAAATAACCAGATCAGGCACCAAGTTCCACTTACACCTTTGCTTTTGATTCCCTCTTAATTTACATAAGTCCTTAAACATTTGCTTTTGATTCCCCCTTAATTAGATCCCCTCTTAATTTACACAAGTCTTTCCCCTTTTGGTATCATTAAAAATACACAAGCAGGCAACCAACATAAAGAAGTCTAACACAGTCAACTTATGCCACATATGCGCACACAACATGATAGAAAAGAGAAGCCAGAGGAAAAGAGCATTCGACAAGAAAAAGAGGAGTTGTTTCATTGATATGTACAATGGACTGAGCAAAACAAGAGCAGTAATGGTCAAATAGAGCCATCAACAAAAAAGCGAACAAAAATAGAAACATCAGCAACAAACATCAGAAGATAACTAGTTACTAGGACATATCTAAGGGGCTCTAGACAAGGAAGACTGACAGAGGGGAATGGCAAGTGTCTTGAGAACCAAGTCTAGTTGAGCATTTGCAGACAGCTACTCTTCAAGCAGTTTTGCGTGAAGCTTATCATTTTCTTTTGTCAAGAGAAAAACTTATTCATTTGTGGAATTGATAGAACTGGGTCTTTTAACATCTTGACTGAGCTGAGTTTCTAGTATGGCATTTTGAGCCCTCAACCTTCTTATCTCTTCAGAAGCAACATGTTGAGCATTGATAAATTGAGATATAGTCAAGATGTTTCCTCCAATCTTTTTTACGCACTCAGATTCTTCCAGAGTAATCTTAGAGAAGGTTTTCTTGCGTGTAACCACTCTGGGACTACCTAAGGGAACCTTGTAGAACATAAAAACTTGAGTGAGAAGAAAGCCATATGGAAGCCCATGATTTCCACCTTTAAAGTTTGCCACCTTTTGCATATGATCTATCATGATTTCTGGTAGATTCATTGGGACAAACTCATCAAGAGCTTCCATTAGGACCAGATCAGACTTTGTAGCAATAGACCACCTCTCAAAGCTAGGTAAAAGCACTTTATTAACAAACTCAAAGAGAAGCCGATACACAAGATGCAATACTTTCTTATGTTCCTGCTCCCCCTACTGAATAGCTTGATATTTCATAATATCTCTCCTAAAATTGAAAACGCAGACACTTTTGACTGAGGACATTCCTTCATACAAAATTTTGAGAACCTTCCCCAATGTTGAAACATCGAGTACAATGTCTACTCCATTTACCAGCATACAGATGTGATCCCCCTCAACAATGAATAGAGATGCATAGAAACTTTGTACCGCATCTTCGTACACCATAGACATGTTATCCTGAAACAAGTGTTCCCATTGCTGAGATTCCACTATCTCCAGGATTTGCCTTATACTAGCCATCTATGAAATTGCCGGACCAGATGTACGACACCACAAGACTTTCTAAGTTCTCAATCTCTCCTGCCAAACACCACTATCATTAGGCATGGTCTTTTGAGAACCAGGTTCCCCTAGATTTTCTCTTTTTCATTTTCTAGATCCTTCAACAGTCTTCCCTTTCCAACTTGCAAGCCCCACATTATCACCTTCAGACATAGCTTGCTCAACTAGACCCTTCTTACTGCTACCCTTTATAGATGCTCCACTTTATTTCTCAATAGCTTCATCGGAAGCTTCATCCAAAGACTTCTGGGCTTTTCTATATCGTTCCACTAAGGAACTAGGTTCCTTTAGAGTATTTTTGTCAACCTCACCCGCTGGAAAGATCTTGTTAGTCACAAAGTTCCCTTGATTCATCAACCTCTTCCTCCTTGTCTTGACACTCCTCTTATTTTTCTACAAGGTAGACTTAAGGCCCTCTTTCTGCTGCATGGGGGGTGACTTCGAAGAGGATTCTAAGAACTTAGAATAATCAAGATGTTTAGAAGTGGATTTATCTGGAGAAGAATCAGGTCCTCCAGCAGGTTTTTTTGGGACAGTTTCATGGATTAAAGACTCGAAGAGTACCATGGTTCTTTCATCGTCAAGGAATAGAGTTTGTTCCCTCTGATACTCAGATAAGAGATATGTTCCTTCATTCATCAAACTCTCAACAGTGATAGCCATGATGTTGTGTGCTACTTTCTTTTCTGGTGACTCTGTGGGAACCACTGAGTCCAAAATGGAGGAATTCATATACTGATCAGGATCATGCTCAGATACATCTAACACCTAAGAGGTAACTCCTCCTGAGTGTTTTTTTATGAGATCAGAGGAATGAGGAGACATGGGGTTTTCAATACATGGAAGGGAAATAGGGTTTAACAGAAAATAAGAAACTATAAGAAATGAGGAGGAACAAGTGTTAGTACAATAGCATTGGAAGGAGTGGAAGAGTGAATTCATGGAGATGACTTCAAAGATGGTAGGGAAGTGTGAGTGGTGTTAATAACTGGAGAAGGAAGCGATAATTCGATTTCCATTATAGGAGTATTTGGTAGGTAAGTAGAGTGAGAGAGAAGTAAAGAGTAGATCACAGAGATACAGAACGATCAAGGTTCATGACTTACTGAGAGGGAAAAAGAAAGTTTTGTGAGAAGAAGGCTAACGATGAGAAGAGAGAGAAATAGGTTTTGAACAGTTCTAAAAACTACCCCAAGTTTGTGGAAAAATGTTATCGTACAGAGGGAATGAAGGGATTTGAAAGACAAGGCATGACATGCAGACTTTGAAAAGTCGGATGAAGTGTGTATACAGCAAATTCGAGGGTCTAATTTCCCCGTCATGTTGATGCCCCATGAACATACTCTCTGAGGCTCGAGACTTGGGCCGAGGCTCTTCCTCAATGGCTGGCAACACCCAAGGTCAGGGCAGTATAGATCAACGGATATATTGGAAAATAGGGGAACTCCCAAGGGGTGCAGCTAGAGCCGACAAAGCCTGTCAGGCTAGTCTGAGCCTGCATCGTAACATTAACTAGTTGTCCTATCTCCGTAACTTTATAATTAATGCATTTTTTACTATGCAGGGATTCCCCTCCTAAATAAAGGGGATCCATGTCATTTTGTAAGTTCCAATTGCTTCAACTTCTCCACATAAAATATAAAAGAACATTCTCTTTGCTCTCTAATATACTCTCTTGATATTATTGCTCTCGCTTGTTACCTTAATATGTGTTCTTCATTTATTGCTTATCATTGGCCATAAAGAGCCTTCGTTAAATTTTATCATAACTGTTAGCCCTACCCCGATCACCCTTGATAGCTCGTTGTCGAGCTCTGGAATCGACCTCGAGGCCCCCGAATCGACCAACTCGAGGCCCTGACAAATAACCTATCAGTTTGATTATCACTCTCTCTTTAACCTTATTTTGTCTCTGTAAGCATGTGATTTTTGCCCTACATGAAGATAACTCCTCAAAAATAGACTAAAATAATTTAAATTGATTTTTAGGTTTTTTCTTTCTTTATTTAGTTGCATGACATGCATTTTTAATATTTTTTTAAAAAAAAAAATCGTAGAAAAAAAATCATAAAAAATGTCACATTTTAAATTCATGCCACCTTAGGTTTAATTTGCATTTAGGAATTAATTACATTGAGCTAATTGTGTTATTAATCAAAAATTAAAAAATGATCATTTTTTCATAGTTAGATAATTAGCTTAATTTTACAATTTGAATTAATTAGGAATTTAGTTTAGGTTTTTAATTAATTAAAGAAAGAAAAGAACAACAAAAGAAGAGGGAAATGAAAAAGCTTGGTCTTAAATTCAAATTGGCCAAGCATTTGAAAATCCCAAAATATTTTCCCCCCAAAACCAACCTCAAAATATTTTTCCCCCAAAACCTTTCCCAAAATATTTTCCCCCCAAAACTATTTCCCACCCCATCACTATAAATACACAATACACAATATAAGAAAAAAAAACACATTGGAAAAAAGGAAAAAATAACGCCTGGAGGATAACCATAATCAAAAATTAGAACTCCTCTCCAAAAGACCAGCCCGTCACCAAACACACAACAAACAAATCCTCCATAGCCGCCAAGCTCCATCACCATTACAAACGGGAGACACACACACACGTAGACGGAAGGTAGTATAACCTTCTCGTTCAGTGCGTCGCTGCTGCTTCACCCATCAGTTTCCAGTCAACTTCGTCGTCAACTACCAACAGCCCACCAGTGAGCACCTCCATAGCTCGTTGCCATCTCCTCCAGCCCCACGTCCTAAACAACTAGCAACAACCTCTCTTCATCTTCAACCAACAACGACCCAAACCAGCAGCCGCTCCATCTTCATCTCGTAACTCCGACGACCTGCCATTGAAACCGGCGAGCACACACACACAGTTACCGTGCCACCCTCTCACGTCTGCTGCTACCATGACTGGCCGGAAATCCGGCAGAAAATTTAAGCGTGAAAGTGAGATGGATGTGATCTGAGTCGTTGTTCGACGTTGGTTTCGATTCGAACCCTGCTGCCATTCGAGGTCGAAAGGTGTAGTGATGTTTTCATGTCCGATCTGTCGAGGTTGAGTTTTCGGTTCGAGGTTTTGATTTTGCTTGCGATTTCTTGCCCGACTTTGTTGTTTTGTTTTCACGTGAACTTGGAAGTTCAACATTTGCATCAGGCGATTGTAAAGGTTTTATTCTTTCTCTGACTCTATATTTTGCTTATTGTAATAGAATATCATGATTTGCTTATGAATTTGGTTTGGATGTTGAGTTTATCGTTGCTCGTTAATGTGGACTTTGGATTGATTTAAGTAAGTAAGAGATAAATGGAAATCAGTTAAAGTTCACTTCTGTTGTTGAAATATTAGGACATGGGAATTGATTTAAGAAAAAACTTTGATGAAACGTTACTGGAGTAATAGAAAGTGTTATTCAAAACTTTTCCGATTAGTCTTAGGAACGTTACTGTTTTAATCTTAGGAAAACTTTTCGTGCTCGCATTCTTGTTTGTTTAACTGCCCTCGTAGCATGCTTTAGTCTTAACTAGCAATAAATAAATCGTGACTACGGATACGGCTCCCGTAGCATGATTGTGATACCCAATTAGTATTAAATATAAATATCCATAGTTCATTCAGTCGAATACTTTTCCTTTTAATAAAATTGAGGAGTGCCGTGCCAAATAAAATCTCAAAATGCATGGCCCTTATTTAATTACTTCTTTTAAATTCTTAGAATCCGAGGCGTGCCACTTAGTAAATTTCCATGGCCCCCGCAAAGCTAAAAACGTGTAGTTGCTTTAGGCGCGTATTTTAATAATATTACTTTCCTAAACTCGGGTGCACATTTATGTGACCCAAATTCAAATTCCAACGAAGTCGAAATGTATCAAAAGCCACGGGTGCACTGGTGCGACGTGGTTTGAGATATATTTTCACGACGTTGCAATTCTTATTAAAAATAAATATATAATAAAAGCGGGTTATTAATAAAAGGCACATAAGTTAGAGCATGTTTTGAAATCAGATAAAATCAAATATAATAGTTGAGCGACCGTGCTAAAACCACGGAATTCGGGAGTGCCTAACACCTTCTTCCGGATTAACAGAATTCCTTATCTGGATTTCTAGTTCGCAGACTGTAACAGAGTCAAACTTTCCTCGGTTCGGGATTAAATCGGTGACTTGGGACACCATTATTTTCCGAAGTGGCGACTTTAAAATTTAAATAAATAAATCCCGTTCCGACTATCCTTAAATTGGAAAAACTCCTTCCTTTTATTATATCCCTCCACGGGGTATAGTAAATAGCGGTAAAAAGGAGGTGTGACAGCTCTGGCGACTCTGCTGGGGACACAAACCCAGAACTTCGGTTCAGGGTTTAAGAATTCGAGCTTAGAATAATTGTTGTATTTGGTTACATCTGATTTTCCTACATGTTTCATGCTTAATGTGCTAAATGTTTATCGCTTTGATACTATTTGAACTGTATATAAACTGTGCCGAAACTCTTCTCTTCTCACCTCCAGGGATGTGCTTACTGGTTGAGACTCCCTATTCTGTTAGTATCATACCTTGAAATAAGAAAGAGGTCGGACAAGTTACTAAGCCGGACGATCCCGCGGGTCCTCGGTACGTATCCCCCTCCTCGACTCGAGTTGTCCGCTCGGGTACACAGTCTAGAACACATACCTAGGTTTTGAACTTAGAATAACTTGACTTCATGCCAGATCCCTAATAGGAGCGCTTATTTGCAACATGTTGCATTTGACTTAGGGGACTCAACACAGAGGTTGGGTTCGTCTAAGATAGGTAGCCGGATATGAAAAGACCACCATGATGCATTTTACGTGCATTTATTTGTCTTAGGCCGCATGCTGACCGATTTTTGAACATCGGGAATTTTGTGAAATTGAGAAAAAGAGAAAAAGAGAGAAATAGCAGTGTAAAGAATTAATTGTTTAGTTTTAGAAAAATCGATGCCCAATTACTGTCGAAACTCTGCCGAAATTTCAAAATAAAAATAAAAAATAGAAATGTTTTATTTTTAATAGTTTGTTTTACTAAAAGCAAAGGAAAATAGAAAAAGAGTCGTTATTTTTGGAAATTATTCGCAGAAAAAAAAATAGTCTTTATTTTAGTTTGGGGAAAAAATAGGTTGTTTTATTGTTTGTTGAAAATGAAAAAAAAAAGGAAAAAATGAGAGTCGAAAAGGAAAATAGTTTGTCTTGCCATAAAAAAAAAGAGTCTTGTTTTTTTTTAAAAAAAATAGTTTTTATTTTGTTTATGAAATACAAAAAATGAGAATAAAAAAAAAAGTTTTGCTTTTGAAAGTAGTTTTGTTATTTGCTTATGAAATGCCAAAAAAAAAAAGATTCTTGTTTTAAAATAGTTCGTTAATTTGCCCGAACTACGCTGGTTTGATTCTCACCGGTTGTGAGATACGTAGGCAACCCTCATCGGGTCCAACCACCCTTTTGCAAAAAATAGCCAAAAAATAAAAAATTTTAATTTTCGTTAAATAAGTCGGGTGATGCCATTCTTGTTTAAAATAAGCCAAATGTCCCTCAAAAGGACGCCGGAAGGCCATTTTTGCAAGAACAACCACCTTGAATCATTTTCAAAACGGTTTGCGGGAACAGCCTTAAAATCTC
>MU781712.1:14329-26866 GCA_026770625.1 Nicotiana glauca
AACATATGTTCTTAAAGAAAATGGCCTATTCTTCAATTTGATTAAACAACCAACATTATCATTTTACCAATAAAAAGAATTCAAGACCCACTCAATTAAAGAAAGAATAACATAATACCTCACTTCTCAGTTAATGGTCCTTTATCAAATAGCGTTTCAAATTTTAATACCATCACCAAACAACTAATTATTTACATCAAACATTAAGAAACAAGCTTAAACCATTTAACCAAATTTGTTTTCTTACAATTTAATCACGTAATGAAATTGAAGACATTAAAATGGGATAGAAATCATCTAGATGGGAATCAATCAAAGAACGTGTAAAGATAAAAATGTAAAATACAATAGGAAACAGACCTTTCTTCGACCTCAACGTACCGGACCTCGACGAACAACGACGAACAACGGCGACCTCAACGGAAACGGAAAACTCGAACCATGGCTGTCAACGTGAGGTTGACGAGCTGGAGATAGGCAGTGAGCTTGGTCGTTTGGAGGCAGCAGATGGCGGGGTGGTTTCAGGCAGTGAGGTTGGTCGTTTGGAGGCAGCAGGTGGCGGGGTGAGGGAGATTACGATGAGACTGGCGAAGGGCTGTCCGCTGGGCGTGGGGGCTGGAGCTGTGCATCGTTTGGACATAAGGGAGGCTGGGGACATTGGGGGAAGGGTGGTCGACGAGACTGGGTCTCGTCTGGTGGCTACTGGCCGGCGAGCAACTGGAGGCGGGCAATGGTTTAGGCGATGTGGGGGAGGGTCATTTGGTTTCAGGGGTGTTGGGGGTTTTCTGTTAAGGTTTCTTCTTCTTCAAGAAGAAGGAGAAGATGACTTCTCAATGTGTTATCCAAAAATCTCTTCTCAATCTCTGTTGGTTTTTGTTTGGTGTGTTCGGTTTTTTTGTTTTTTCCAAAAAAAATGAAGCTTCCTCTCTATATAATCTGTCCGTCCAAACGTGAGAGCATTTTTGGGGTCCCAAAAAAAATCTGATCATGAAGATGACCAACTCCCCTCATTTCTAAGTGTTCTATCCGTGAATTCTTCCCTAAAATGAGTAACATGTGTCTCCCCATTATCTTGTGTATGTGTAAAGTGTGGCGGGTTTGGATTGTTATGGGCTAGGTCCGAAAATTAGGCCTACAAATGGGTCGTTTGAACCCAAATGTTATTATTTTCCCACAATCGAGAATAAAAATACGATATTATTTAATTAATCATACGTAAACAAAATAACTATCCAAATAAGACTGACAATTAAAACAAAACTATTTTTTTTGTAATTTTTGTTTTTATATAAAGATAAAAATATAAAGTACTTTTTTTTGTTTGTATTTTTCAAATTTAGGAGAAATACATAAACTAAAATTCATATATATTTTTTTGTAATTTTTATTTTATGACGAAATCAAGTAAAAGAGTCAAAATTAGCTGAAATAGCTCTATTAAGGCTAAATTAAATATTTACACGCTAAAATTTAAAAAATCCTGGGGAGGGTAAAACATTACACGTATACATCATGTAGTACCCTTCGCATTTGACTGTTAGGTGCAGGGCTTTGTTATGTGCGGCTCCTTCTGGGGGCAAGTCAATCTTACTGATGGAGACTTGGTTGATTACAAAGAATCTTTCCGCCATTCTTTCCAGCTGCTCTACCGAAGTCTCAACAGGCACATATGCTTCATTAAAAGTCTTAATTAATACATTCTGATGTTCGGTAGAGTTCATCAATAGTGATAACAGGGAAACTTGTTCGGGAAACTTTCGAAGCTGGTCAATCACTTCATAATCTGCTATTTTCATCTTTTGAAAGAAATTCTCTGCTTCCTCGGCACTTACAGGCTTTTTAGATGGGAAGCGTTTTCTGGTGGCACTGTTTATTTCTTCCAAATTGGCGTACTTTTCAGCAGGGTGGTTTTCTTGAACTGCTCCTGAGAATTCTTTGCCCTTATAGGTCACCACTGTTTTGTTGTAATTCCAGGGTACAACAGTAGGATCTGTCATGGGCTTCTGTGGCACGCGTCTAATAACCACTGGCTCATTCAGCCGAAGCGGTTTAATTGTCCCCCGGACCACATAGGATCCTTTTGGCACATACATTGGGGTTCCCTTTTTCACTTCAAATCTTTTTGGAGGACTCAAGGTCAACTGCTTTTCTTTGCTGCCTCGTGGGATATAGAGAACACCATCTTTTGGAGGCATTACCTCTGTTCCTGCTTCGACTTTCATTTCTGGTTTTGACTGGGTAGCTTTGGTCTTCTTTTCCCCTTTATCTTGCTTCAAGGCAATTTTTGGCTTTCTCTCTGCATCAGCGATGGCAATTATGGCCTTTAATGCCGGATCAAATTCTCCCTCTTCACAAATCATTCCAATTACTGGCCCATTGTTGTGGGCTGGCAGTGGGTTATTTGTCACATTTGGGACCTCTTCGTCCCTTACCACTATCTTCCCTTGTTCTATCAGATTTTCTACTACCATTTTTAGGGTCCAACAATCATTGGTGTCATGCCCTTCTGCCCCCGAATGATAAGCATACCTGACACCGACTCTGTAAGCAGGCGATGCTGGATTTTGCCTTGTTTGAGGGACTGGCTGCAAGAGACCCATCTGGACAAGCTTAGGAAATAGATTGGCATATGGTTCGCCGATGGGTGTGAAGGTTTGTCTCCTGGGTAGTTCCTGGGGACGGAAGTTATACTGGGGTGGTTGGGGATTATAATGGTTTCGGTAAGGAGGCTGATTTCTTAGAAGTGGAGCTTGGTTTCGGTTGGCTTGTTGCGGTGGTCGGCCATAAGGTTGAGCATTCATGACTATGTAGGGCTGAGGAGTATAGGCCATATCTTGGTGGGTGTAGTAGTGTTGTGGGGTTCTTTCTGGAAAACGGGGTCTGGGGTTACGATATTCTCTTGCTTCTGACGCTGCCATGGACGTCTCTTCCTTTTTCTTGCCCCTTGCTATTCCTCCGGACCCACCTTGGATGGCTTGGGAGGTTGCTCTTATGGCTGCCTGGCTCAATATTCTACCTATTTTCAGACCATTTTCTACCATTTCCCCGATTTTAATTGCTTCTGCAAAAGGCTTTCCCCTGGTCGACATCATATTCTGGAAGTAATCGGGCTCTTGGACTTGCAGGAAGGCAGTGACCATCTCTATCTCATCCATTGGAGGTTTAACTCTTGAAGCTTGTTCGCGCCACTTAATTGCGTATTCTCTGAAGTTTTCTGAGGATTTCTTCTTTTGATTTGTCAGAGAATTCCTATCCGGCGCAATATCTATGTTGTATTGGAACTGTCGAATAAAGTCTCGGGCAAGATCATCCCAGATATGCCAACGTGAGATGTCTTGATCCATAAACCACTCAGAAGCAATGCCGATTAGGATTTCCCCGAAATATGCCATCAATAATTCTTCTCTGCCATTGACTCCCCGTAACTGATTGCAGTACTTCTTCAAATGAGCAATGGGGTCGCCGTGCCCGTCATACTTTTCAAATTTTGGTGTTTTGAACCATGACGGCAAATGGACATGCAGGAACATACACAAATCTGTATAGGAGACACTCTTCTGCCCGCTCAACCCTTGCATGTTCTTTAAGTTTTGTTCGAGGCTTCTTATTCTCTTAGCCATCTCATCCTGCTCGAGTGCTCTTGGTCTTGCCAGGCGTAAGCTCGTATCGAGGCTGCTGAGGGTAAGCGTTGGTGGTAAACCGGGTAGGTTCCAACGAGAAAGATGGTGCTTGGAATGTGAATGAAGATGAGTCAAAATTAGGCCTGTGTATAGCGGGTTGTGCTGCAGTTGGACAAGGCGGTGCAGTGAATATGTTTGTAGCCATGTCTGTCGCTGACACCGAGGGATAAGACTCAGAGGGTGATCCAACGGAGTGAGCTGAAATGGTAGGATACCCGAATGGGGTAGTTGGATAACTTATGGGGACGTTGGAAGTCCCACTTGCCCTAGAAAATAGCTCGGGGAATCCAGGGATCACACTTGGCGGCTATTTTCCATTGCTCCAGTCGTCCAACATCTCCAACACGCGGAGACGCATGATTCTATTTTCCTCAGCAGTAGCTGATTCAGAAGTGGGGATGGCCGAGATTGAACTCTCCTCTGAAATAGGAATCGTTGGTAGAGGAATTTCTGAAGACATTTCTACACTCCCTTTCGACCTTGTGAAGTAACTGTGAACACTTCCTTTTGACTTTGTGACGGGTGGCTGAACACTTCCTTTCGACCTCGTAAAGTATGAATGTGAGGCCAGACTACCACAAAACCAACCACCTTTCTATAAAACCTGGACATAGCAACAACTGGTTAATTTGAGACAAGTAACATATAGGTAATCTCACGTTGGGGTGTGATGCACCTATACAGTTAGATGATCTTCTACATGTTTTGCAACGGTTGCATGCGTCATCCCGACCTTTCTTTATGCTTTCCCTATTTCCTTTTATTTTATTTCCTTTTTTTAGGATTACGGTCGAATCTGATGAAGATTGCCTACGTATCATGCCCCGCACGAATCAGACCAAGCGTAGTTCGCAAAAAATGAATGCAAAGAATAAAGAAACAAATTTTATGGGAATTTTCCAATTCATTAATAAAACATTTTATTACCAACAAGAAATTTAGAAAAGGAAACAAAGTATAGACTCAAACACTACTAACAAACTTTGGCACGAAAAGGAGAATGGACTCTAACAGACAACAGACTCCAGAAAAGAAGAAAATACAAACTCGAGCTACGAGTACATTAAAGTTTCAAATTGTGGTGCCCGCGGAGCATCGTTCGGCCTCGCCGCGGGCTTGGGTGCAAGATCCCTTTTCAATTGTTCCAACTCATATATTATCCTCTTGACAAAAATCATCACTGCTGAGAAGAAGGTAGAGCGGGTCATGTCTTCACACACTTGGCATTTCTTGACGATGGCGTGGGCAATGGTTTCAATCTTGTCCCTGGTTCGACCCTTTTCTTTGAGCAGACGCCTTATTTGATCATTACGGGCTTCCAAAATCTGAGAATCCTGAAGATGCTGATTCCGCAACTGTTGTATTTCTTCTTCCATTTGGGCCAATAAGTCATAGCAGTGTCCACTTTCGGTCTCGAAAGCTTTGGCTTGCTTAGCTGCTTCGTCTTCAAGGGTGGTCATCTTTCTTTTCAGATGGATAATGATTTTTTCATAATCTCTCTTCAATTGCTGCAAGTAATGGGCACGTTCTTCTGTTCTCTTTGCCCACTATGCCCGGAGTCCTGCTACGATACCCTCGGATTTTTTCAGCTCGTCCTGGCATTCAACGATTTCCCTTCTCAAACCCTTTATCAAGCGTTCATCCATCCAACTCCTTTGTTGCTTGTCAGCATCTACCCTCATCTGTTGGATTTGTGCTCTCAAGGCTTCATTTTCTTGAGCCAGATTCTTTTTGTCCCCCTCATTGGCTGAAGCTTGCACACTGTTCTTAAACTTAAGGTCTTGGATTTGTTTCTCCATTTTTCCCATCTTGGCCCTGTATTCATTTTCTTTAGCCAACTAGGTCCATTGTTCTTGTGATGACTCAGCGAAATCTTGGAGGTGAGGTCTTTTAGCCGGCCTCTCGGACTCAATATACCTCTTGTACCAAGCGGGGTATCCTGGCAATACTTCTCCTTTGGCCCGATCTCGTATGCAAGTGTCTGCTTTTAGGTACTGACATTCGTTCCAGATTTTGCGAACTACTGCTTCAGGGAATTGACCGTTAGGCCCAATTTCGACTACCTGTCTGCTAAGATCTTCATTCTTTGGGACTATTTGGCATCTTCCCAACTGTCTCAATACTCGGTATGGGGCATACGGTTGGATACTTTTAAGTCCCATTAGCAGAAAATAAGACCCTGTGGCTGACATGTATATGATTTTGTCTACAGACAACCAGCCGAATATCCACTCTATTTGGTGTGTGGAGATAGAACGCAGACATGTCACCCATTCGGTGACCCCTTCTGGCAAACAAAATCCGTCGATTCTTGTAGAAAACTCTTCTATATATGTCTTCTCTGACGACCCGTAGATCATGAATTGATGGCGATGGCACAAGTGTTCAACCATCCACATTTGCAGCAATACATTACAACCCTCAAAAAAGTTATCCCCGGCTTTGCAAGTGGTAAGAGCACGGAAAATGTCGGCTACTATCATTGGTGCTAGGGTGCTGTTTTCCTGAGTAAGAAAAGTACTGACAACCCCAGCTACTCGTATATCAATTTTCCCATCTTTTCTAGGGAACACCAGAAGTCCTAGAAAGGCCACCATAAACGCGAAACACCTGTGTTCCTCCCATTTCAGGAGGTTTCCCTTGCAACAGATTTTGTTTTCTGGGTTATTGAATCCTCCTATATGACCATATCTGTCGTATATGAATGACAAAGCACAAAAACCGTTTGCCAAGTCTGGGTTATGGACCACCCTTCGTATCTTTAAAGAGTCTAAGAACTTGTGGACGGCTACGGCCCTTGGAGAAATCAAGTACTGCTTTCTTAATGGAACCTTGGGATCCCCGATGTATCCAACTATCTCTTCCAATGTCAGGGTAAGCTTAAAATCTGAGAAGTGAAATACATTGTGTGACGGGTCCCAGAATGGAATCAGTGCTCTTATGATATCCCCTCTCGGATTAATTTTCAGCAACCCAGTAAGGCCTCCCAAATATGATTTGACCATGTCTTGTCCTGATTTGACCAAGTCATCCCACCACATATGTAATTCCAACGGGATCTTGTTTATAATAGCTTCGGATAAATTCTGGCTCATGCTCATTCTGCACATTTCTTAATGTGATTAAAAAAAAAACTTTATTTGACCTAAAACAAAACTAACTATTTTTTTTTTGGAAAAAAAAATTAAAACGAAAGACTTGGTTTTTCGAACACGGCCTTTCAGCACTTCGGGGATGAAGATTTTAAGGTTGCGTGGGCTAACTGGCAAAAACCTAAAAAATGACCAACGGTGGCCGTTTACGCAAAGTCAGACTTCCGGCGTCCCTTTCGGGTACATTTGGCTATTTTTGACAAAAGCGGCATCACCTGACTTATTTATGACGAAAGTATTAATTTTGACATTTTTTGGCAATTTTTACAAAAGGGGATAGTTGGACCCGATGAGGGTTGCCTACGTATCCCACACCCTGTGAGAATCAAACTGGCGTAGTTCGGGCGATAAAACGTATACTTTGACCAAATAATTTGAAAGCAAGAAAAACAAAATGAAGACTTTTTTTTTCATTTTTTTTCGCTATTTGAAAATGATAAAATATTTTTTTTTCAATTTTCTCAAAAGTTTGGCAGAGTTCCGACAATTTTTGGGCATCGGTATACTATTAACTCTCTATACTCTCTTTCTCTTCTCTCTTTTTCCAATATTTAAAAGCCAGTCAACATGCAAGTCTGAAGCAAATAAATGCGTAAAACAAACATGATGCAGCAGGATGGTCTTTTTCATTTCAGGTTGCCTGTCCTAGACGGACCCGACCCCTGTGTTGAGTCCCCTAAGTCAAATGCAACGTGATGCAAATAAGCGTTCCTACTAGGGATCCGGCATGAAGTCAAGTTATTCTAGGTTCAAAACCTAGGTATTTATTCTAGACCGTGTACCCGAGCGGACAACTCGAGTCGAGGAGGGGGCTACGTACCGGGGACCTGCGGGATCGTCCGGATTTGTAAGTTGTCCGACCTCTTTCTTATTTCAGGGTAAGACACTAACAGAATAGGGAGTCTCAACCAGTAAGCAACATCCCCGGAGGTGAGAAGAGAAGGGTTTTGGCACAATTTATATATTCAGTTCAAATAATATCAAAGCGGTAAAACATTTAGCAGGAAAACATGTAGGAAAATTAGATAAAGCCAAACATAACAGTTATTCTAAGCTCGAATTCTTAAAACCTGAACTGAAGTTCTGGATTTGTGTCCTCAGCGGAGTCGCCAGAGCTGTCACGCCTTCTTTTTACGCACCTACCCCGAGGGATAGTGTACAAGGGAGTTTTTCCAATTTAAGTGACATTATTCGAAATGGGATTATTTATTCTTTTCAGAGTCGCCACTTGGGAAAAGTTTGGCTTTTGGTGTCCCTAGTCACCGGTTTATCTTGAATCCAAAATCGAGGAAATTTTCGACTTTCCAAATGAAGTCTGCGAATCAGAGATTCTATGTAAGGAGTTCTGTTCACCCGAGGGAAGGTGTTAGGCACCCCCGAATCCTGTGGTTCTAGCACGATCGCTTAAACTGTTATAAATGGCTTAAAATCAGATTTTTAAACATGTTACCCTATAGTGCAATTTTAAAATTATTTACCGCTTTATTATTATTTTTATGAGAATTACAACGTCGTGAAAATACATCTTGAACCACGTCACATCAATGTACCCGTGGCTATTGACATATTTCGACTCTGTCGAGATTTGGATTTGGGTCACATAAATGTGCACCCAAGTTTAGGGAGGTAATGTTATTAAAATACGCGCCTAAAGAGTCTAACACGTTATTATTTTGGGGAAGGCCGTGCCATTCTCTAAACGGCCCATCCCGAATTCCAGATGTTTTATTTTAACCAATTATTGAGGGCCCCGCAATTTGTGCATTTTATTTGGCGAGGCTCGTCTCATTTATTATTAAAAGGGCAAACCTAAAGCAACTATGATTTTCTATATCTTGTTGTCTCTAGAAATGAAAGAAAAAGTCCTAATTAATTATTATTATAAAATTCGGGCTTCGAGTTCAAGTCCAAATCCAAACAAAAGGGAATGCCTTTTAGTTCGAAACCACTACCTAACTTAAAACCCACAGTAGGCCATTTGAGTACGAATAAGCCAGTTACCAAATGAGCCCAAACCATATAATATATACACGTTTTGGGCAAAGGTCCAGTAGCCGCATGCATTGGGCCTGGACTTAGCCCGAATCAGCCAAACTGATCCGACGGCGTTGTGGAGATCCGAAGATCGAGTCTCTAGGCGAGCAAGCCAACGCTTTATTTAAACGTCCATTTTTTTTCATCTTATGATCTGTTTTCTTATTCCTTTGCCTATTGGTGCATATTACTAAAGTTGAAAATTAAAAGAGAAAACCTGAATTTGACAACAAAGCAAACTAACTATTTTCAAACTATTTCGAACTAAAATTACTGGAATTAACTACGTGAAATTCAGAACTATTCGGAACTTGTTTTTACAACTATTGTAACTAAAACCAGCGTTAATCACTGACATTTGAAAACTAATATTATTTACCAACATTGTTCAAACTAGCATCATTCATTCTCATAACTCGCGATCTCATATCTGGAAACATTGAAATAGCATGCTGGAAAACTATTTGAACCTTTTTCTCTATAACTTTTGACTACGCTACGCTATACTGATAACACAACTAATTAAAATAGCCAATACATAAACTGAACAGCTATCATCTAACATAGTCCAATTACAATCCAATTTCAGTCCAGTTATACAGTCATGTGCAAATTATAACTAGGCTACATTAAGCTATCACGTCTAAATTATTTAGACATCAATGACATCAATACATAATGGTTCAAAATAAGCAGAGCTCAATAAGCAACAGGGGCAAACATTTTATTTGCATTTCTACTTCAATTTCGGCTTCGATACATCAGGAGAGAACCAAATACCTGGAAATGAGATACAATGAAGGAGAAGAAAGATCAGCAACAGAAAATAACCAACAACAGCAATGGAGCAGTTTACAGTAACCAACACAGCAAGTTCAACCCAGGAATGATTCAATGACCCAAAAAACCAAACAAAACCCGGGAGATTGACCCACAATGATGCCAAAACAAACCAAATAAACTCAAGGAAAGCACCCAGAACCACTTGGAACTCTCAGTAAACACAAATTTCAAGCTGAAACTGATTCAACAGGAATCAACATCACTTAAGATCAATCTGCGTATTTGAATCAAAAAAATGAAACCACTGAAGCAGGGAAATCACTTCAATGAAACAGTGAGACCTCTCAATATTTCTCTCTATTCTTTTCAATCCTAGACACTCTCAAAACTGATCCTTAAGACCTGGATGACTTTCCAGTGTTTTTAAGTGTTTTCAAACTCTCGGCTTACTCAAAGAAGATCTGGCTAAAAATATTTTCTCTTCAACTGATTTTTTCAGGACCAAAAAGAACTCCAAAATACAACTTCCCTCCCTCTAAAAACCAGTCCCCTCTTCTGTCCAATATGTTCCTCTTTTATATCCAAAAAACCGGACCTCTCCTCCTGATTTTAAGGATTAGTGGACCATTAACTAATTTATTTTTTAACCCTTAAAACCAGCAAATGTTGTCTCCACTTCTATTTGTCTTTTTTTTTTTACTATTTAATCCCACTTATCCTTGTCCCTATTCAGTCCACTATTAGACTTTAATTATTCAACAACCTTTAGTCAATTATTCAAGTGATTTAAATCCCCAAAACACCCCTTAAACTGCTGAAATCTACTGCCCTAATCCCCTATAATTTGTACCCTATCAGCTATAACGAAGAAAGCCTAACAGAATCAATTACCAATTCAAACTAAAAACTTAGTTTAAACCAAATATTATCAGAATAAAACCAATGATTCAGGGGAACACAAATTGAATTATTCAGGATTGGTTTCCGCAGATGCAGGGATTAAACCAACTATATTGGAAACAAAATTACAATTCACCTTAGATAAAAATGGATGAACATTAACAATATACTGGACGGACTGAGAACAAACTGAAACAACATGTATCACAATTAACTGAGTCTAAAAACAAACTGAATTCATATGACGAACAACAAAGAGCAAGGAACCAAAAAATACACAAAATGACACCATTTGAACCAAATACCAAACAATTATGTGAGTAATCATGGATTTATACCAGGCCTTATTGACACTGACTTTTAAGATCAAACTAAAGAACAAATATATTCAGCAGCCTATAAGATATACTACCAAATTAAGGATGAGAATTGGACCAGAAAAAAGGGTCCGTGGGAGGAGGAAGAAGTAATTGACAGCAAAAATAATGAAACTCAATTTGACAAATAATAAAAACAACAAAAACAAACAAAACTAAAAAGAAAGAAAGAAGAAATACCTCAGAATTTAGACCTAGCTCCAATCTATTTTAATCGACTTCTCGACTCGAATTCTTTGAGGTCAAATGGACTTTAATCAAGTGTTCTCGACTGAGAACACTCGACTAAAGTCAATTAAAACCTCAAATTTTCCCTAATCTCGGACATGTTCAGTTTTTGGCACCTCTAGGGTTCTAAGAATCGACCAATTCCAGTTTGATTCGAAGGAAACTAGGGGTGGTTTAGGAATGAGGGAGGTCGAATGGTCACAGGGTGTGACTTGGGGGAGGTTTGGGGTTGGCACCGCCACCGGGGTCTTGTGGAGGTGGCTAGGGTTCTTGGCTCAAAATCTTTATTCGACGAATTCCAGGTTAATTCGAGGGGAACTAGTGGTGTTCTAGTGGTGAGGGAGGTCTAGGGGTCAAAGGGTGTAAGTTTGGTGGCTATTGGATGAGTTGGGGTTTCTGTCTGACCTTCGATTGATTATTCGAAGGGACTGGTTGGGATTCCATGGAAACTGGTATGGGGGTTGGGACGGGGAGGTCATGGGGGTTCGATGGTGTAAAGATGAGGGTCATTGGACCATCGGAACCGCCGTGAGGCGATTTCCGGTAGGTGGTTGACGGTGGACTACGACGGCATTATAGGAGACTCGTTTGAGTCTCTGAGAGAGGCGATGGGTGGGGTTTGGCTATAGGGGTGGGCTTTGTTTTAGGAATATATAGTAGGGGGATGAATTAATCCTACCCGTTTGATCAAACGAGATCAACGGCTTGGATCAACTAACTTAATGAGAACGACGTCATTTGGGTAAGTAGGGGGTTGGTTTGAATCGGGTAACGGATACGGGTTATGGGACGGGTTAAGGGGTATATTTTGAACCGTTGGATCATGATCAATGGACGGCTGAGATCCCCTGGCCATAGAACGACGTCGTTTTGGACGTCTGAGAGGTCTGGTCAATTGGACCGGTTTAAATATAAAATTTGGGCTAGATTTGGTCAAATTTGGACGGCCCAGTCCGATTTTCTTACTATTTTTGTTCTTTTCTTCATTTTAATTCCTAATTTAAAACATTAAAATCCTAGATTAGATTACAAAAAATCAATTTAACTTCTACTAATAATTAACACACAAAATTAAATACCAATTTAAAATAAAATCACACAGCTAGATCTTTAAATGATAAAAATGCAAAGTACGTTATTTTTTTTTTGTGATTTTTTTTCATTTTTGTAAAACAAATTACTTAATTAATCCTAACTGTAAAATTAAACCCAAAAGATGCAAATGCAACATATTTTTGTATTTTATATTAATTTAAACAAATAGACATGCACAAACAAATGCAAACAATAACACAAAAATTCAGAACAATTGCAAACTATCAAAAAATTATTTTATTTTGGATTTCTTTTGGAGTAATTCGTACAGGGCAAAAATCACGTGCT
>MU781715.1:290-14371 GCA_026770625.1 Nicotiana glauca
AGAAGGAAAAACATCAGCGAACTCTCGGACTAGTGGTACTGAATCAATCGTCGGAGACTCTGCAGTGGTATCTCGAACATAAGCTAAGTAGGCCAAACACCCCTTTTCAACCATACGGTGAGCCTTCAGGAAGGAGATAACCCTGCTAGGTGTATCTACAGTGGAGCCCCTCCACTCCAGTCTCGGCAACCCTGGCATCACTAGAGAAACAGTCTTGGAATGGCAATCTAGAACGGCGTGATGAGAAGATAGCCAATCCATGCCCAGGATAACCTCAAAGTCAATCATATCAAGCAACATGAGATCTGCCCTAGTCTCAAAACCACAGAAAGTGACCGCACAAGACCGGTAGACCCGGTTCACAACCAAAGAATCGCCCACAGGGGTGGACACATGAACAGGAACACCCAAGGGCTCAGGAGAAATGGCCAGGTAACGAGCAAACAGAGATGATACATATGAATAAGTGGACCCTGGATCAAATAATACCGATGCATCTCTGCCACTGACGAAAATAATACCTGTGATGACGGCGTCTGAGGCTAATGCATCCGGCCTAGCTGGGAGAGCGTAGAATATAGCTGGAGTACTGACTGCCTGGCCTCCTCCTGACTGAGGAGTAGCTGGCTGACCTCTCCCTGTCTGGCCTCCACCTCTGGATCGGCCTCTACCACTCTGCCCTCCACCTCTAGATGACTGGGCCGCTGGTGCTGGAGTCGTTGGCTGCTGCCCCTGCTGTACTGCCTTGCCCTTAAGCCTGGGGCAAGATCTCCTCATGTGACCTGGATCGCCACACTCAAAGAAACGTGGCACGGTGGCCTGCTGTCCTGATGACTGTCCTTGGTGGCTCGTAGATCTCGTGGGAGGAGACTGGATAGCCGGTGGACGATATGAATTCTCTAACATAGCACTGAAGTAGGGACCAGAAGAACCCTGAGGACCTGAATACCCACTGGTAGAACCCTGAATAGCTGGCGGGCGGTAGGAACTCTCTGGCATGGCGCTGAAATAGGGGTGTGCTGGAGCACCCCGGGCGGGAGGTGGTGGTGCTGAAAATGGGGGCCTACTGGGCTGTCCCCTCCCAAACTGACCTCTACCCCTAGCTGGGGCACCTCCGAACTCTCCAAGGAATCTAGCTCTCTTGTCCTGCTGCATCTGCTCCCTACCCCTCTGACGATAACCCTCAATCCGGCGAGCAATCTCGACCACAAGCTGATACTCTGTACCCATCTCTACCTCTCGGGCCATCCCCGATCGAATACTGGGCTGCAATCCAGCAACAAACCTCCACACTCTCTCTGCATCTGTCGGAAGTATCATGAGTGCATGGCGCGATAACTCAGAAAACCTCGCCTCATAGTCGGTCACAGACATCTGACCCTGCTCAAGGTGCTCAAACTAATACCGCAGCTCCTCCCTCTCAGAGGGCGGAATATACCTGTCCAGAAACAACTGCACAAACTGACCCCAAGTGATGGGAGGTGAACCGGCGGGCCTGCCAAGAATATAAGACTGCCACCATCTGCGGGCCCTGCCCTCAAGCTGAAAAGTAGTGAAGTCAACTCCATGTGACTCCAATATCCTCATAGCGTGCAGTCTGTCCCTGCACCTGTCAATGAAATCCTGAGCGTCCTCATGGCGCTCGCCTCCGAAGACTGGGGGGTGAAGTCTGGTCCATCTATCTAGTAGCTTCTGCGGATCGTACTCCCCAGCTGGCCTAGGCTGGGGTACAGCCGCAGCAACTGGCTGAACCCCCTCTGCGGGTTGGGCACCCGGAGTATGATATACTGCTGCTGCCTGAACTGGAGCCTGAGCAGTAGGGGTCTGTGCTCCCCCTCCTGCCTGCGAAGCTGCTGGATCTGCTGGAAATAAACCAGCCTGAGTCATGGTGTCCATGAACCGAAGCATACAGCCCATGACCTCCTGGAATCCCGGCGCAGTCATGAAATCCGCCGGAGTAGGCACAGCTGCGGGCGCCTCGCCCTGCTCCTCAGTAATGGGATCCCCCACAGGGTCTGCTGGTGGTGCATCAGGAATAGCTCTGGGATGCCCTCGTCCCCTACCACGGGCCGGTGCCCTCCCCCGGCCTCTACCTCGGCCTCTGGCAACGGGGGGAGCAGCTCCTCCCGGGTCCGGAACGTCGGCGGTACGGGTCCTCACCATCTGTGAGAGAATAAAAGAGGAAACTTAGTACACTGACCCTTGCACGATGAAGAATGAATAAAGAGTAGTCTTTCCTAACACCCTATAGCCTCTCGAAGATAAATACAGACGTCTCCGTACCGATCTACAAGACTCTATTAGGTTTGCCCGTAACTTGTGAGACCTACGTGAACCTAGTGCTCTGATACCATGTTGTCACGACCCATTTTGCCTAACTAGGTCATGATGGCACCTAACACCACAGTTAGGCCAGCCAACTGCGGAAGTTTTGATTAAGTCTCGATTATTAATTAGCCAACCAAATATACTAGTGTTTTCAAGTAAATAAAAGAAACTAGCAAGATCATACAGTACTGACATAGTCATACATCCCCAAAAATAAATGTTCTCTACAGTGTGTGCCAAAATCCGGTGTCACTAGCTACGGGCAACCGGTAGAGTATACAAAAAAATATACAAAACACTGTCCTACTGTCTGAATCAGAATAGACAGAAAATCATAAATACAGGAAAAGGACTCCTTCAGCTACGAATCGGCATGAGGGAGAAGGCAGCTCACCGTAGAAGTCCCAGAAAGTGCTCACTAATATGCACCCGAGTGATGTCCTGATCCACCTGCCTCAAACCCTATACATTTAAGTACAGAAGCGTAGCATCAGTATGTAAACAACGTGTACTCAGTAAGTATCCCGTCTAATCTCGAAGAAGTAGAGATGAGAGGTCGACTCGATACTTACTAAGGTCAATTAGTATATATACAAATACACAAGTGTGAATATAGCATGATTAAACAAAGAATTTACAAGTAATGGCAGGTTATAGCATGTAGGGTAAGTCCAGGATGCTTCACATCAAATTTTATCATTTATCACGTGAAACAGTGGCAAAAATGAAGCATATATATAAGCTCTTCCACAATTTACATGCGCACAAAATACCGAGGCGACGGCCCGAACCAACATAATTAAATGTGCACTTGCCGAGGGTCGACGACGCGCCTATAGATGCATCTATTCATACTGAGGCGATCGGCCCGATCCACAATTAAGGATAATATATATATCACGTTCACATCAAATGACACATAGGTAGGCAAAATATCAAATCAACACAATTCGATTTATTGAATTAAACTCATATTCTCCTTTTTAAGTCTCTAATAAATGCTAGGTGTTCAAGTCAACAATGTACCATAAAGACATATTTAATAGGCATGATATAGGTCCTAAGCTACCCGGACGTCTAATATAGTAGCCGCTACGCACGGGCTCTCGTCACATAACGCATGCGTAGTCCCCGCATTTAGCAACAAGTACTCGACACGGACAATTCCCTCTTACAAGGTTAGAAAGGAGACTCACCTTGCTCCGAAGTGCACCTTCAATCACAAGACTAGGCTCCAAGCTCAATTTGAAGCCGAACAAGCACCAACTAGTTTAAATAAGGCAAGAACTAATCAATAATTGCTCACAAGGTTGAATTCTAGCTAATTAAATGATTTTCCAACCTTTCCCGCAAGTTTACTAAATTCCGACGTCGGGCCCACGTGCCCAAATTCCGAGATTTTCCGAGGAAATTATTCTCTATAACCTAAGGATTACCAATATGTAAATTTTAGTTCATAACGCAACTAAACTAAAACCCTAGGTCTAGCCCAAATCCCTTTATTTTACCCAATCCTTGGTGTTAAATCTACCCTATGTTTATGTATTTGAACTAAAAATGAGCGGGGATTACTTACCTCAAAATGTTATGCTGAAACTTCCCCTTTTGAATCACCAAAATCGCCCTAGAGTTGAGAGAGATATGGGGGAAATGGTCTTAAGATCGAATTAAATGATACACTGACCCCCTGTGATTTCCGCTTCTGCGGAAAAAATCCCGCTTCTGCGGGTTCCGCTTCAGCGGACATAGGACCGCTTTTGCGGAAATGGGCCAAAGAGACTGGGCCGCTTTTGCGGTCCAGAACTCGCTTCTGCGAGTCCGCATAAGCGGAAATAGAACCGCTTCTGCGGTTTGGGCCTACCGCTTCTGCGATCTTGGGGTCCGCTTCTGCGGTTTCCCCTAGGCCTGGCCCCTTCCGCTTCCGCGATTACAGGACCGCTTCTGCGGTCTCACTCCTGCGGTCCAAGAGCCGCAGAAGCGGTTATGACAGAAGCAGCAGATGTTGCTCCCTTTTAAATTTCTAGCTTTGCTCGAACCTCGACCATTTGATGCTCGGGGCTCCCGAGCCCCGCCTGAGCATACCGACAAGTCTGAAATCACGAGGCAAACCTAGTCGAACCTCCGGAACTCCCAAAACATTATTAAATCATGGAATGGGACCCCAAAACAAATTAATCAAATCTAATGAACTTCAAATTCTTAATTTCCTACCAACGGGTCAAAACGCCCATAAACTACTCGGATTGACGTCAAATTTTACGGGTAAGTCTTGTATGATATTTTGGGCTCGTACCAAGTGTCGGAATCGAAATACGACCCCGATACCTATAAAAAACAATAATTTCTTAGTTTATTTAATTCTTTGAAACTGAACTTAATAATTTTTACGAAAAATTCCATTACTCGGGCTAGGGACGTCGGAATTCGATTCTGGGCATACGCCCAGGTCCCATATTTTTCCACGGACCCTTAAAAATTACCGGATCATGATTTCGGGTCCGTTTTCCCAAAATATTAACCGAAATCAAACTTGGCCTTTTTGAAGATATGAAATGAAGCGAATAGGCTTATTCTTGTCCGAAATTCTTCTAACTTCCGAACCACCCGCCCCCGTAGGTCATAATTCAGTTAAAGCAAATGCGGAAAGTATTATTTAAGGGAACGGGGTTCGAGAATGCAAAACGACCGGTCGGGTCGTTACAGTTGCCTTGGCGATGTTTTGCCATTGCTCTTGATGATGCTTGATTGCTACAATTTGAAATGCGTGCCTCTATTCTCCAAGAGGGCTCCTGGTTGCTGACGCTTGAGAAGTATTTCCTTGTTTTCCAAGCGGGCTTCCTGATGGCGATGCTTGAGAATTATTCCCTTGTTCTCCAGGTGGGCTCCTGACTGCAACAAAATAGACAACCAAAGAAAATTTCTGCCCCAGTTTGGTGACTGGGCACATCATGTTATCAAATATTAAAATTAAAAAGCTAAAATTTGAATTGTACTTCCCTTGTTCTCTAGGTGGGCGCCTGACTGCTGAACTTTGAAAAATATTCCTTTGTTCTCCAGGTGGGCTCCTGCTTGCTGAATTTGAAAAATATTCCCTTGTTCTCATGGTGGGCTCCTGCTTGCTGAATTTGAAAAGTATTCCCTTGTTCTCCAGGGGCTCCTGATTGCAACAAAACAGACAAAACAAAGAACAATTTCTGCCCCAGTTTGGTAACTGGGTACAACATGTTATTGAAACTGACAGTTAAAATCGAATTGTACTTCCCTTGTTCTCCAGGTGGGTGCCTGACTGCTGAAACTTGAAATGTATTCCCTTGTTCTCCAGGTGGGCTCCTGATTGCTGAAATTTGAAATGGATTCCCTTGTTCTCCAGGTGGGCTCCTGATTGCTGAATCTTGAAAATATTTCCTTTGTTCTCCAGGTGGGCTCCTGATTGCGACAAAACAGACAAAACAAAGAAAATTTTCTGCCCCAGTTTGATGGTTGGGCGCGTTATGTTACCAAATATTAAAACTTGAAAGATAAAATTTGCATTATACTTCCCTTGTTCTCCAGGTGGGTGCTTGACTGCTACGCGTGAAATGTATTCCCTTGTTCTCCAGGTGGGCTCCTGATTGCTGAACTTGAAAAGTATTCTCTTGTTCTCCAGGTGGGCTCCTGATTGCTGAACTTGAAAAGTATTCTCTTGTTCTCCAGGTGGGCTCCTGCTTTCAACAAAATAGACAAACAACAAAAATTTCTACCCCAGTTTGATGGGTGGGCACAAGGGTGAGTGTTAAACTGAATTATTTTACCAACTATTATCAGAATTTGAAAGCTAAGTCCTATTATCCAGGGAGGTTCTGACAACTCCTAACAATTACGAACCTAAGTTATATCTTCCTAAGGTATTACTTCCACTACATTGTTATCAAAAAAGGTTTTAACTACTCCCCATTATCCAGGAGGGTCCTGATAACTTCTAGTTAAAAACAATTTTACTCTAAGTTATATCTACTAAAGGTATGACTTCCACTATACCTTGTTACCTAGACTGACCTTAAAACTACGTTCCATTATCCAGGAGGGTCCTGAAAACTCTTAATTGAAACCTATTTAAAACATGCAAACTTTAGAACAAACTTATATTCCTTTGGGATACATTTATGCTAAGTTATGCTTCTCATAATTGCTTTAAAATTTAAACTAAGTCCTATTTTTCAGGAGGGTCCTGAGAAATCATACCTGTTTGGGTCCTTCCTTTTCTTACGGATGGTTTTTCCGAAGCAAACGAAACTTCTGCCCCTGTTCTAATCAAAGAAAAAATCTTGTCAGTTTAAAATGTGGTTAGCTGCTGGCATTCTTGTTGGGTATATTCCTTCTTCCGGCTTTGCTCCAACTTGTTTTCCTGGACTTTCTTTGAAACGCCTCGACTTCCTGACTGACTTTCAACCCTTTAACTTTGATGACCCAAATGTTGTATCCAGTATTGCCTTTTTGTGTTTCTGACCCTTCTTGTGAAACTTTGCTCCTCCTTCACAGTTATCTGATTATTCCACTGATGGGATTTCCATTGGTCCTTCATGCTTTACTTTCTTTTGCTATGTTCCAACCTTGTTGTGCCATACAACTGGGAAGCTGGTAGTTAGCCTTGAAATCCTTCTTTTGTTTTTGAATAGAACTGATACTGAAACATCTTATAGATAGATTTCAAGAGAATGAAATGCAATGACCTCGAAGGTTAAGGATAGAAAGACTCTGAAAACGGATGATTTGTAATGAAGAGAAAAAGGGTAGGACTTATCTGAGTGAAACGGCTGGTACCATTGATCGTGCCATGCATTTTGGATTAACCAGCCTAGTCTGTTCAACTAATCAACTTTCAATTGCCATATTTGCTATTCTATACTTTCATAACTCGACTTTTGCCAAAACCCAAACCTTGCTTGTCTTGCCATGTTTCGATCACCTTTCAACCACAGACTTCTTTCATTTGCCCATCTGAAAACTCACTTTTGCCTTACGGTGCCCGTGAGGGTTTTCACCGACAAGACTCTCTCATTTTGATATCTCTCTAAACTCACTTCGCCTTATGGTGCCCGTGAGGGTTTTCACCAATAAGACTCTCTCATTTTATTTCTCTCAACTCACGTCGCCTTATGGTACCCGTGAGGGTTTTCACCAATAAGACTCTCTCATTTTCATCATTTTCCTTTTGGCACCAGAGTGTTACCCCTAACATGAATCATTTTACCTGCTTGTATTGGCATTTCTTGAAGATTGATCGGAAGGTCTTTCTTTGGACCATAATGTGGCTTTTGGATGGGTTTTAGAAAGAAGGATATAGAGGCTCAAAATAATTCAACATGGGTTCAAAATTACAACTTTCAGAATCATATTTCTCACAACAACCACAACTTCTGCCCCATTTTCTTTCTTAGGGAGTTTTGGACTTTTATTTTGTTGCGACGGAACCTCAGAGAGAGGCTGCCTACGTACCCTTTCGGGATCAAGTCAAACGTAGTTCATGTCATAAAATTACTTCGTTGTTGCGATGTTTCCTTTCTTTCATTCTTCTTTTCTTTCTTTTTCATTTCTTTTGTTTTCCTTTTCTTTTCTTTTTCTTTTCTCTTTTCTTTTTTTTTCTTTTCTTTTTCTTTTCTTTTTCTTTTCTTTTTTTTTCTTTTCTTTTCTTTTCTCTTCTTTTCTCTTTTCTTTTCTTTTTCTTTTCTCTTCCTTTCTTTTTCACTATTTTTCTTTTGTTTCTCCACTTAATTTCCCCACTCGGGTCTTCGAATTTTGTTATTGATTCCGAAAGAGGGATATGAAAGAAAATAGAATAAGGCTCAAAGGGATAGCAAAGGATAAAGTGTTTGGATAGTAGAACAAAATGCCTTCGTCATTTCAATCTCAAAACATGCCAAATACAATTAGGTACATAAAAATAAAGAAATCATACATAGTATCGCTTGACTGCATCAGAGTTAATAGCAATTTCTACACATTTTCCTTCCACATCTGTTAGATATAATGCACCATTGGACAACACTCGTGTTACAACAAATGGCCCCTGCCAGTTGGGGGTGAACTTTCCTTTTGCCTCAGCCCAGTGCGGCAGGATACGCCTCAACACCAATTGCCCTACTTCAAACTTCCGCGGACGCACTTTCTTGTTATATGCCCTTGCCATTCTCTGTTGGTACAACTGTCCATGATATACTGCTGCCAATCTCTTTTCATCAATCAAGCTCAATTGTTCCAAACGGGCTTTGACCCACTCATCATCATCAATTTCCGCCTCGGCGATAATCCGAAGGGATGGTATTTCAACTTCTGCAGGTATCACCGCCTCCGTACCATATACCAGTGAATAAGGAATTGCCCCTACTGAAGTGCGAACAGCAGTGCGATAGCCTAACAGAGCAAAAGGTAACTTCTCATGCCACTGCCTGGACCCGTCCACCATTTTTCGAAGTATCTTCTTGATGTTCTTATTATCTGCTTTGATCGCTCCATTCGCCTTAGGACGACATGGAGTGGAATTGTGATGCGTGATCTTAAACTGCAGACATGTTTCCGCCATCAGATGGTTGTTGAGATTGGCACCATTGTCTGTGATAATCACCTTCGGGATTCCAAATCGAGAAATGATATTTGAATGCACAAAATCGACCACTGCCTTCTTGGTCACTGACTTGAAAGTTTTCACCTCAACCCACTTAGTGAAGTAATCAATGGCTACTAGAATAAACCTGTGCCCATTAAATGCTGCTGGCTCGATTGGCCCAATGACATCCATTTCCCAAGCAACGAAGGGCCATGGTGCCGACATTGTGTGCAATTCAGATGGAGGAGAATGAATCAAATCTCCATGTACTTGGCACTGATGACACTTGCGTACGAAACTGATACAATCTCGTTCCATAGTGAGCCAATAATATCCTGCTCGAAGAATCTTCTTGGCCAATACATATCCACTCATATGTGGTCCACAAACTCCTGCATGTACCTCGGTCATGATAGCTGTAGCCTGTGTAGCATCCATGCACATCAATAAACCAAGATCTGGAGTTCTTTTGTACAACACTCCTCCACTGAAGAAAAATCCGCTTGCTAAGCATCTAATGGTTCTCTTTTGATCCCCTATGGCCTGTACTGGATATACTCCCATTCTGAGGTATTCTTTGATATCATGAAACCACGGATCACCATCAAGCTCTTCCTCCACCATGTTACAATAGGCATGCTGATCTCGAACCTGAATCTGCAACGGGGTCCACGTATGCCTTATCTGGATGATGCAACATCGGCGCCAAAGTGGCCAAAGCGTCAACAACTTCATTATGAATCCTTGGAATATGCCTGAAATCTATTGACTGAAACCGTTGACAAAGTTTATGCAAGCATTGTCGGTACGGTATGAGATTTAAGTCTCGTGTCTCCCATTCTCCCTGAATTTGATGCACCAAAAGATCCGAGTCGCCCATGACCAAGATCTCCTGGACACCCATGTCTATAGCCAATCTCAAACCCAAAATACATGCCTTGTACTCGGCCATGTTATTGGTGCAGTAGAAAGGAAGTTGAGCTGTAACAGGGTAATGCTGCCCTGTCTCAGAAATAAGTACTGCTCCTATTCCAACACTCTTGGTATTGGCAGCCCCATCAAAGAACAATTTCCACCCTGATTTTTCATCTTGTTCTGACTTCTCGATATGCATTGTCTACTCATCAGGAAAGTATGTTTTCAAAGGTTCATATTCATCATCAACTGGATTCTCGGCTAGATGATCAGCCACTACTTGTGCTTTCATCGCAGTACGGGTCACGTAGACAATATCAAATTCCGTGAGCAAGATTTGCCACTTCGCGAGCCTCCCTGTGGGCATAGGCTTTTGAAAAATGTACTTCAATGGGTCCAACCTCGAGATGAGATATGTGGTATATGATGACAAGTAATGTTTCAATTTCTGCGCTACCCAGGTTAACGCACAACACGTTCTCTCAAGCTGAGTGTACTTTACCTCATAAGATGTGAACTTCTTGCTGAGGTAGTAAATAGCCTGCTCTTTCTTTCCTGTGACATCATACTGCCCCAGCACTCAGCCAAAAGAGTTATCCAACACTATCAGATAGAGGATCAAGGGTCTTCTCGATTTTGGCGAAACTAACACAGGCGGACTGGCCAAATACTCCTTAATCTTGTCAAATGCTGTCTGACATTCATCCGTCCATCTGACCGCAACATCTTTCTTTAACAGCTTAAATATAGGCTCGCAAGTCATCGTAAGCTGAGCAATGAACCTCCTGATATAATTCAACATGCCAAGCAAACTCATCACCTCTTTCTTGCTTTTTGGCGGTGGTAACTCTTGAATGGCTTTGATTTTGGACGGGTCTAACTCAATACCGCGTCGACTTACCACAAACACCAACAACTTCCCTGACGGACTCCAAACGCACACTTCGCTGGATTAAGTTTGAGATTGTACCTGCGGAGCCTCTGGAAAAACTTCCTCAGGTCTTTAACATGATCACACTGCTTTCACGATTTTATAATCACGTCGTCGACATAGACTTCGATTTCTCGATGTATCATATCATGGAACATGGTGGTCATCGCCCTCATATATGTTGCCCCTGCGTTCTTCAATCCAAATGGCATAACCCTATAATAATATGTTCCCCAAGGCGTGATGAATGTCGTCTTTTCCGCATCTTCCTCATCCATCAAAATCTGGTGATAGCCCGCATAACAATCCACGAAGGAACCAATCTCACGTTTGGCATAATTGTCAATCAATATATGGATGTTTGGCAGTGAGAAATTGTCTTTTGGACTCGCCTTATTGAGATCACGGTAATCAACGCACACTCTAGTTTTTCCATCCTTCTTTGGTACAGGTGCAACATTATCTAACCAGGTGGGATACCGGGTGACCCGGAGAACCTTCGCATCAAACTGCTTGGTGACCTCTTCTTTGATTTTCACACTGATATCTGTTTTGAATTTCCTCAACTTCTGCTTGACAGGAGGGCATGCTGGGTCGGTGGGCAATTTGTGGACCACCAAATCGGTACTTAAACCTGGTATATCGTTATATGACCATGCGAAAACATCTTTGTACTCAAGCAATGCTTTGATTATTTCATCCCTGAGCAGAGCTTCCAAATGGACACTTATTTTTGTTTCCTGAACATTCTCCTGATCCCCTAAATTGACTGCCTTTGTATCACTCAGATTAGGTTTGGGTTTTTCCTCAAATTGACTTAATTCTTTACTGATTCTTCAAAGGCTTCCTCATCATCATATTCTACCTCCTCATCACACTCAATTTCTTGTATTATTATTTTAGAGTTAGATTGGTAATCAAGACTAGGCCGAAGACTTCGCATGCATGACACATCAGTGATACCAGCATAAAAGGGACTGTACAAGAAAGAAAAGAAAGACAAAATAAAAGCTATCAGGAATGAAAAGAGATGAAATTGCATTTCATTAAAATTGTAAGATAACAAGGTTTAACTCATCCAAACGGACGGAACATAGCATCCGAATTACAACCTTGGAAATAATAAACTGAAAGGAAAATCAAATCTAACTAACACGACTCCCTCCGGGTAGGAAGAGGAGTAGCTTCCCAATTATTAAGCTTGGCACGGGCCCCCACAAACTGCACATCTGCTTTGCTTGGACCTTCGCCTGCCTCCACCATATTCACCTCATCAAACAGCTTTTCAAACCTTTCCATCAGCTCCTTGTCGGGTTCCATCATTACAAAATGAAACATTACCGTTGCTGGGCGCCTCTTAGTACCAGGCCGGGCAAAGGAACGAGATAGGCGGGGTATGGGTTTTGGAAGGGTCCATGCTCTCTTTTTCATCTGCTTAGCTCGCCTTATGTCAGCAGTAGTGGGCTTAAAGCCTAACCCGAAAGTATCCAAGTTTCCAGGAAGAGATACCGGCTGTATGATGCCCTGTAATGAGGCACCTAAACATTTTCCAGGTAAAAATCCATTCTTTATCATTTCTGAAGCTACCATGACAGATGCAGGAGCTACTCTGGGCCTAGGAATACATTCTCCTTCCGGAATTTTGGCAACTGACACTGTGTCCAAGACTTGGTAAACCCATGGACCTTTGTCATCCTCAGCTTCATCGAAAGGCATAATGGTATTACATGAATTATCCTCTCCATGCACAACAATTTCCTGTCGGTCCCATTCGAATTTGACCATCTGATGCAAGGTAGACGGCACAGCTTTTGCGGCATGAATCCAGGGCCGACCCAATAAGAGATTGTAAGAAACAGCCACGTCGAGCACTTGGAACTCCATTGTGAATTCAACTGGTCCTATTGTCAATTCTAACACGATGTCCCTGAGTCCTTTCCCCCTCCATCAAATCCTCGCACGCAGACGCTATTCTTCTGGATTCTCTCACTGTCCACTTTTAACTTTTCCAGGGTGGAGAGAGGGAAAATGTTTGCGCTATACCCGTTGTCAATCAATACTCGAGTAACCACAGAGTCTTCACACTTTACTGTGAGGTAAAGTGCCCTATTATGTTCAGTACCCTCTAAAGGCAATTCATCATCGAAAAATGTAACCCTATTGACCTCGAAAATCTTATTCGCTATCTTCTCCAAATGATTTACAGAAATCTTATATGGAACATGGGCTTCATTTAGAATATTCATCAATGCCCGGCGATGCTCGTCCGAATGAATCAATAGAGACGACAATGAAATCTGCGCTGGAGTTTTCCGCAACTGTTCTACAATAGAATAATCTTGCGCCTTCATCTTCTTTAAGAATTCTTCATCCTTTTCTTCAGTTACGGCCCTTTTTACTGGTGCTAGATTATCTTTGGCTGCTTTAACTTTTCTCAACTCTTCAGGGGCAAAGCATCTCCCTGAACGAGTCAGTCCATGAGTCTCACAAACTTCTTCTTTAACTTCCTTCCCCTTGTACATCACAGTCACTCGGCCGTAATTCCATGGAACGACCTTTTTACTGGCTATGGGCAACTGAGTTACTGGTTTGATGATAACCGGCTCTGTGCGAGCACCCTTTCCAATCACAACAGGTTTAACAACCAATCCTGGTACTTTAACGGGTTCTTGTTTTACTGCCATCACTGGTTTGCTGACTGTCTGTTCTAGTGTGACCCTTGCCTTTTCACTGATTAATTTCTCATTTGCTTTGCTCTCACTGGTCCTAATCATCATCACGGTCTGTGAAGGCTTCTTGCATTCCCCTTTTTGCACTAACTCGATCATATGAGTCTCATGATGGGTGGGTAATGGATTATGAGTGATATTAGGCATCTCCAGAGCCTGTACTTCAATCCGGTGGGTATCAATGAGCTCCTGGATGGCCGTTTTCAAATGCCAGCACTATTCTGTATCATGCCCTAGGGCACCTGAGCAATATTCACAATTCACTGAATGGTCCAGGTTCCTTGGGGGAGGATTTGGCAATTTGGGTTCAATTGGATTTAACATGCCCAACTGTCTCAATCTGTGAAATAAGCTGGTATAAGATTCTCCTAACGGAGTGAAAGTCTTCTTCTTTTGCAACCTATCATTCTTGGCAGCAGGGTTGGGTCGAAAACTAGGTCCAGTGGGGTTTTGTAGGCTCTCGGAGGTGGGTATGTGTTTTGAGTGTGGTAGGTATTTTGTGGGGTGGGTGCACGCCATGGTGCTTGAGGTTGAGGGTATGTTTGGGCGTGGTGGACGGAGAAGTGGGGAACTGGAGGTGGATAGTAATGTTGTG
>MU781717.1:3277-21302 GCA_026770625.1 Nicotiana glauca
AAACTAGCCAATGATCATACAAATCCATTAATATATGCTCAACTATACCTTACAACTAAATTTACAACAATTCCTAACCCCGAACGAAAAGTTGACCAAAATGCCCTCGGGCCCACGTGCCCGGAATCCAAAATTTCTCGAAGACAAAGGTTACCCATGACCTTAGGAACTCAAATATATGATTTTCTCCTAATTACATACTCAAAATCGTGGCTAAAATCCAAGATTACAATTTTCTAGGTGTCCAACCAAAACCCTAATATTTACCCTAATTTCCATGCTTAATCTCATACATAATCAATGTATTTAACTCAAAAGTAATGGGAATGACTTACCTTAATATAGATGACGAAACCCCTCTTTGAAGCTCTCCAAAAATCAGCCCATGAAGTGAGAAATGAACCAAAATCCCAATTTAAAACAACCTTACTGCTCCAGCAATTTCCGCTTCTGCGGAATTATAACCCCTTATGCGGTTCCACTTCTGCGGATAAAAGGCCGCTTCTGCGGCTTAACCCTGGCCTAGCCTCCTTCACTTCTGCGACGTTCCAACCGCAGGTGCGGTCCCACTTATGCCGGCCCTTGACCGCATCTGCGGTCCTCAAGCCTTGGACCCAAATCGCTTCTGCGGCTAGCCAACCGCTCCTACGGTTCCGCATCAGCGGATCAAGGGCCGCTTCTGCGGTCCTGGCCGCCCTCGCCCTCGTCCGCATCTGTGGCTTCTCCTCCGCTTCTGCGGTCCCATTTCCGCAGAAGCGGAAATACCAGATACCAGCAAACTCAGCTATTCCAGAAATCCAATTTTTGATCCGTTAACCACCCGGAATCCACCCGAGGCCCCCGGAACCCCAACCAAACATACCAATCAATCCCAAAACACATTACGGACTTGCTCGAGGCTTCAAATCATATCGAACAATGCTAAATTCATGAATTACACCTCAATTCAAGCTTGATGAACTTTGAACTTTCCAACTTCTATTTTCGATTCCGAAACCTATCAAATCACGTCCGATTGACTTCAAATTTTGCACACAAGTCATATTTGACATTACGAACCTACTCCAACTTTCGAAATTTGACTCCGACCCTGATATCAAAAAGTCAATCCCCCGGTCAAACTCTCCAAAAACCTTCAACTTTCTATCTTTAGCCAATGGCTTCAAAATGGCCTACGGACCTCCGAATTCACTTCCGATTGCGCTCCCAACTCCAGAATCACCATACGGAGATACTCCCAATCTCGGAATTCCAAACAGACATTGATAACATCGAAATGCACTTCAAACCAAACTTATGGAATTTCTTCTAAAATGCTAACTTCCACAATAGGCGCCAAAATGCTCCAGGGTTATCCAAAACCCACTCTGGGCATACGCCCAAATCCGAAATCATCAGACGAATCTGCTGGAACCTTCGGATCCCAATTCCGAGGTCGTTTACTCAAAAATCCAATCCTAGTTCATTCTTTTGACTTTAAGCTTCTCAAATGAGAATTCTCATCTAAATTTAACTCCGATCTTCCCGAATTTAAATTCCAACTATGCGAACAAGTCATAATACCCGAAATGAAGCTGTTCATGGCCTCCGACTATTGTCGGAGCACTGGTACTCAAAACGACCGGTCGGATCGTTACAAGACCCCCTCACTCCCCTCTCTCCGAATCCACAATCTAATTCCTTCGAATCATCCTCAAGCGCTTCGAATTTCAGATCGAAGATTGGAATCAAAAACCCTAGCTGCCCGAAGCACCACCAAACCGCCTTAAATTTACACCCTAAAACCCACTGCCTCCCCTCATTCCAAATACCTCATTCACTTCCTTTGAATATCAATAGAATCTGTCGAATCTTGATTCAAAGGGGAACCCTAGAAATCCTAAAGTCCAAATCAATGAGTCTATGGAAGATTTTAGACTGTAGTGACCTTTATTCGTGTGTTTTCATATGAAAACACATGATTAAAGGTTATTCTGGTCCAAAATATTGGAAACCTTTCAAGAATTGGTCGAATAGACTCTTAGCTCGGTCTTTAGGTATTATTTAGCTAATTTGTCTATTTGTTTATATTTTTCTTCTATGTATCTACTCCTTCCCCTTTATTTTGAACTCTCTTGCTTTTTCAGTTTTAGAGTGTCATGTACATGCATGTTAGTTTGCGAAAAATTGTCTTTTATTTGATTAGTATAAGAAGTCTTTTGTTATATAATTTCACTTTCATTAGTTGTGTGTTCATTAGTTGAATTTCAAATATTACTTGAATCATCTCTGTTTTTGCCTGTTTCATTTCGATTCATAGAATTTGGTCTGATTGTGTTTGGGATGAGGTTCAGTATTGGTCTAGTTGTTTAATGGGTCAGCCTAGGGTCAATTTGATCCAGTCTAGATTCACGGTAATTCACATGGGCTTTAGGGGTAGTTTGGGAAATTAGAATCTCAATAATTGAAATAGGGGCTGCTATTAAAGTTAAGTGGTGCACTACTGAATTTAGATAACAGCACTAAGTTAATGGATAATTAAAAATTGAGAAGATAAGCTGATAGTGGTGAATGCACTCATGGAATGCCTATTTAAAAGGCTGGAATGAACAGACAGGATGGGACTCTGAGTAAAAAGAGAGCCACGAAGGGAAAGATAAGAAATACAAAGTTTTAAGAGCTTAAGAGATAAGAAAGAAATAGATATAGGAAAAGAGAAATGATCTGAAAATTAAAAGGTCGTACTGTGTTTTACTATTTCATTGATCATTTTGCATTTCTGGTTACTTTTTAATCTTTGAAAGGACATTTGAATCAGTTGTGGTTTAAAAAATAGATTGCGATAGGTTTGTGAAAGTTTGGTTTGATGTTGCGAAGTTTAATATTTGATTAAACATTTTCTGGGCTTGCTACATCTAAATTTTCTATTCAAATTGGCTCTACCGGTTGCTGAGTTTTTATTGCCGTGCTGCTTGGTTGCTGACTCTCCTTTGCTTTCCTACATTTTATATTTCAAGTATATGTTCCTATATTCATGTCACATGAAGTTTGATATTGAAATAAAATAAAATCCGGAGTTCCAAATGTGGCTTCTGCATATTTAAATTTATTAGTTTAGTTTCAGTTATTTTTTTTAGTTAATTGATGTGTTGTATGCTCAACATAGGAACTATTAGGCAACCTGTCTTAGTTGTAGTTAGTATAGCCTTTGCAGTAATTTTACTTGCTTCTGAAATTCTTGTTGTTGTAATTGATTTTCGACTATTGAGGCAAGGGGCTTGATAAAAATACTGACCATTATCTAAATGTTGTGATTAAGCTTTGTTAGTTAAATGTATGTTATTTTGGGACTATCAAGGTACTGCACCAACATACTTCTTCAAACATTTGAGTTTAGCTTTAATTTTGACTGAAGTAGGTTGTTCTTGTTTGGTAGGTGATTTTGTTTAGAACAATTATGTTGATAATTATAAGTTAGAGGTGAAAGTACATGATGTATAGTCTATTATGCTTAAAGTATTGTGATACCCCGTTAAATGCAAAATTGGTTGACGTGTGAGGTTCAGTCATGTATTCATGGTAGAGATAATTTAATTTGCCTATCAGTCTGTTTCAATTGTCATACCAAATTAGTTCTTTAATTGTTCCCCGTCTAAGTAATCACAGTTTGGAGACGGGACTGTTGGTATTAATTGAAGAGTCTCTTAAATGAGCATAATAAGTTTGGGATTAATTTCTATATTTCAGATTAATTTAAGCTTGCAGGGTTCGACCTAGGATCCACACGGTAACATCTCCCCTTCCCTTGGTAGATTTGGGATTAACTTGGGCCAAAACATCTCAAAATCATTTGAAAATAGACAATAACAATCCTTGCTATCATATGTGCTTCATAGGGCCAATGTTTAATTGTGATGGGCGTGTGTGCAGTCTTGTGTTCTCGCAAGGGGCTCGACCTTGAGTCCCAGATCTCTAGCTGCCTATATTTTTAATGTTGGGTTTCATGTGTAATTTAGTTACCGAAAGTTTTGCCCTAGTAGCCTGCATAATACGAAATTAGGTTCCCTTTTGGGACCAGGTTTGAAAGAGGATTGGATTTTTAATTTTTTTTTTCGATATAAGTTCGAACTTAGCATATAAAAAGACCTTTTGAATTCCTTGAGTTTTTTTTAATCAGATTGACTTTTGAAGGTGATTCATATTAGACAATATAAATAATTATGACCCTCCGAATTCTAATTCGAATATCCCATTAGAATAAATTGAAGTGCACTATGCCAAAAAATTAACAATTACGTGGCCCTCGTTTTAATTAATTTTTAACTCAACCTTAGAATTCGAGGTGTTCCATTAAGTAAATTTTCATGGCCCTCGCAAAGCTAAAAATACGTAGTTTATTTAGGTGCGTTGTTTTAATAATATTGTCACACCTCCTTTTTCCGCTACTCCCGTAAGGGCGTAAAGGAGTTTCCAATTAAAGGACAATCGGAACATGATTTATTATTACAATTCAGAATATCCACTTGAGAGATTAATGGTGTCCCAAGTTATCGGTTGAATCCTGAACCGAGAAAATTATGACTCTGTTAACAGTCCGCGAATCAAAAATCCGAGTAAGGAATTCTGTTAACCCGGGAGAAGGTGTTAGGCATTCCTGGATTTCGTGATTCTAGCACGGCCGCTCAACTGTTGTATTTGATTTTATGTGATTTCAAAACATGTTCTAACCTATGTACCTTTTATTAATAATCTGCTTTTATTATATATTTATTTTTAATAAGAATTGCAACGTCGTAAAAAATGTATTTCGAACTACGTCGCACCAGTGCACCCGTGACTTTTGACATATTTCGACTTCGTTGAGATTTAGATTTGGGTAACATAAATATGCACCCATATTTAGAAAGGTAATATTATTAAAATACGCGCCTAAAGCAACTATGCGTTTATTATCTTTGGGAAAAACCGTGAAATTCGCTAAACGGTCTATCCGAATTCTAAGTATTTTTTATAGAATTTATTGAGGTCCCCACATTTATAGTTTTATTCGGCGAAGCTCATCTCATTTATTTAAAGTTCCAATCTAAAGTAAACTATGATTTCTATTTAAATTTGTCTCTATCCATAACGGAAAGTCCTAGTTAATTAACATTGTTTGGAAACCATTATACTCTTAACCAGTTCAGGCCTATTATACAAATAAAGGGCAAGTCAATTGTAGACCCAGGCCCAGGTCCCAACTCATACATGATTGAAATAAGACTTGGGCCATTTGTTAAGGTCCTGAGATTCTACTATTGAGATGGGCTGTTAAAATTAAATCCTAGCCCCTTCAGCTTAAAAATTTCACTGAGCTTGTTCTTCATTTCAAAAGATGTTCAATAATTTATAATGAAGGAAAAAATAATATTCACCTATTCGAATTAATGAAACATTTATCACTAGAATCCTAGACTAAAACTAAGATTATTTTACCTATTTAGCTATAAATGATTTCATGGATATTACTACAATTGTACAGCAGACTGGAAACATAATTGTGACCACAAAGCAGGACCTATTTATTTTTGAATCAAGTCAGCTAGTGTTGCCAAATAAATATTATAGAACTCTTTATCATGATAATCCCATCCACAGTATGAAAATGCTATTGATTATGTGTTCTATTACATCACACAGATCTGAAGCGATTAACAAATTATTTATCAACCTCACATGAAACTAATTGTCATCAGGGTTCAACTTAAAACGACCACGTGAATCTGACACATAACAACTTATACAGTCTAATATAGTCCATAAAAATCAAAACAGTCCTAATTTAATTACAATATCCAAAATATAATAGAATCATTTAAATTGCAATTCCACAGCAAAGCATAAGCCTCAATTGCAGTTCATTTTTTTCATCAGAAGAAGCCACATCAACACAGTCTCAAAGTGTATACCTGGAGATGAGAAATGTAAGAAGGAAAATAGGAAGTCATCAGAGATCAGAGAATCAGCAACAACTCAGATTAAAACCACAGCTCAAACAAATATTGCCAATATCAGGCCAGGAATGAACAACACCAAAAAAATAACCAAATAATTTTGAAAATGGACCCAGAACACACTCGAAACTTTCAACAAACCAAAATTCAACCACAACTGGCTCAATTAGACCCAAAACTAGTCGAAATCAGTAGGTGCAATTAACAGACCTTGAACTACTGGAAATAAAAATTTCAATGGAATAGTAACTATATTTTTTTTGTTTTTTCTATTGGATTTCTATTATTTTTGGTTTTTCTGGGCAGAATCTACGATTTAAAGGAGGGATTTGAACTTCTAAGGCTTTGAAATTCAAAATTTAGGCTCGGATTTGCAGAGGAGTTTTTTGAGGGAAATTTTGGGGCTCCAAACTTCTTATTCAAGTAATGAGCATGCCCTTTTATAGGCAAATTTCAGGGGAAGCTTCTAGACCCTTTTACACTTTTTTCCCCTCTTTTATTTCAGGTTTTAACTAACTAGTCCCTAACTTACTGACTTGTTTCTCAAGTTAGTACACCTATTTTTTTGTAAATTTCAATTTAAAACCCCTTCTAGAAAGTCCTAGGGAGTTCTATCCTGATTTTCCTACCTTAAAATGCCTGTATTACCCATGCCTTAGTTCTGGAATTACTATTATTAATAAAACTACCCTTTTCCCTGCCTAAACTACCCCTGAAACCCCTTTGAAATTACCAACTATGTAAACTGATCCTTTTTACCTAAGTTAAAAATCTAACTATAGTTAAGCTAACTACTCTAATTTCAGCTTTAACCAATCCATCAACCTAATTAAAATGGATAAAACTAAGCTTAAGACTAATAAAAGCATTAACTCAATTATTGAAATAATAAAAAATTGAAACAAAAATCATATATGAGCCAAAAATCAGAACAATATCAACAAAAATCAGAAATGAGAAATTAAACTAAATTCTATTTATTTATTTATTTATTTTTTAACTAAAACAGGCATGCAATGAACCATGAAATAATATCAACACTTAACAAACCCTAATCTATCAATCAAACTTTAATAAAACAAATCAAAATTTAAACGATCAAACATCAAACAAAAACCCTAATTAAACTAACAACTAACTGATTGAACTAAATAACAATTGAACATCTAAATCAATAGAACGAAGATTCAACTTAGAATTAACAAACAAACAAAAAATGGAAATTAACCTAAGAACTAAACTAAACATTTAAAAAAAACAGATTAATATTAAGCCAGACTATCAATTATTAAAATAATTTTTGTTTATCGGTAGAAGCAAACAGAAGAGAATTAAACAAAGAGAAAAAGAAAACTCACTGTCATGGTCTAAATTTTTTTTTGTCTTTTGATTTAAAATCCGGATACTTCTCGTGATATTTGACCACCATTGACGCCTGATTTAACATGAGGGAGGCGAGGAGGTCACGTGGTATGAATTTGGAGTCGAATGGGCAAACTTGTGCCTTGACCGAAAATTTCGATTTAAGTTTCGAAGCGTTTGAGTGATATTTGAAAGCCAATGATTGTAGATTTGGAATGGAGGGATGGAGGAGACTCAGGGGTGTGTTTTTGGTAAAGTTTGGAGGTGGCGCCGCCGTGCACGGTGGTGGAGGCGCCTAGAGTTTGTAAGATTTGGGGTGTTCGGTAAGGATTTAGAGGAAAATGAGGGTGGATTCAGATAGAGGAGGAAAGGGGGAACAACTGGTGAAAATTTTATGTAATTTGGACGTTGGCCGCCGTCGACGGCGATTTCCGGCCGGCGGCGATACGGCGGAGGGCGGTGGTGTTATGTCGGTATTACAGGGGGTATGATACGAGGAAGGTGCATAATATTTTTTTAGGTTTAATGTATTTTAGACACTTTTAAGATAATGGGAGATTCAGCTATGGCTGTTGGATTAACGGGCATGGACGACCAGGATTTGAAGACGCCAAACGACGTCGTTTCGATGGGGATATTGATTGGGTCAGGTGGGGAAGTGTTTGGGTAAGACTGGTGGGGAATTGTTTTTGGGCTGGATTTATTCCAATTAAGCCCAAACCGGGCAGCCCCTTTGTTTTCTCTTTTATTTCTTTTTTTTTCTGAATTTTTCCTTGTAATTTTCTTCTTTTATTTTTCAATGTTTTCATTTGTGTTTATTTTTCCCGATTTTATAAAAATATAAAAAAATTAAAACAAAGATCTAATATAATTCAAAGCTAAACTATTTAACTCATAAAATTATTTAAAACTATTCAGTGATGAATTTACAATTAAAATAATTAAAATGCAAAAGTGAACTATTTTTATCATTTTCTTTATATGTGAATAATTTTAACTACTAATTGACACTAAAATATGAAATTAAACCTAAATGCCACTGTATTTTTGTACTTTCCATTAAAATGCACAAATAAAATGCAACAATTATCAAAAATACCACAAAATTCACAAAAAATTATAAAATACTAAAGACATTGTTTTGTTTGAAATTTTGGGAATTATTGCTTAGGGCAAAAATCACGTGCTCACAGCTACCCCTCTTTGCCCGAAAACACGAAGCATTTTCGTGCAAAGACAAGTGAGCGAAAACGAGCGATTTTTGCCCGTTCACATATTTCGTTGTGAAGCATTTTGAAAAGTTTGACCGCACCCTGCTTCAGAGGCTGCCTACATATCCTGGGCTAAACAGGAATCAGGTCAGTGTAGTTCGGGAGTGTCTGGTAGTTGGGACTACCAGGAGCTGTGATTTTACTGTTGTTGCTGCTGCTACTGCTTGCTGACCTCCTTATTACACCGTGGTAAAACAAAAGAAGCTACCCTAAGCTATGATCTGTGAGTTATAAAAGATCCTATCTATGTCTTCAAATTGCTCTTGTATTGCCTTGAACTTGTATCTTGTATTCTTCTGATGGGATTCTTGTTGTTGCCTTGGCGATGTTTTGCCATTCCTCTTGATGATGCTTAATTGCTGCAATTTGAAATACATGCCTCTATTCTCCAGGCGGGCTCCTGGTTGCTGACGCTTGAGAAGTATTCCATTGTTATCCAGGTGGGCTCCTGACTGCGATACTTGAAGAATATTCCCTTATTCTCCAGGTGGGCTCCTGATTGCAACAAAACATACAAGACAAAGAAAATTTTCTGCCCCAGTTTGATGACTGGATGCGTTATGTTACCACATATTAAAACTTGAAGGATAAAATTTGCATTATACTTCCCTTGTTCTCCAAGTGGGTGCCTGATTGCTGCGCTTGAAATGTATTCCCTTGTTCTCTAGGTGGGCTCCTGATTGCGGAATAGAAAAAGTATTCCCTTGTTCTCCAGGTGGGCTCCTGATTGCAACAAAACAGACATCCCAAGAAAATTTTCTGCCCCAGTTTGGTGGCTGGGTGCAATATGTTATCAAATATTAAAGCTGACAGGTAAAATTGAATTGTACTTCCTTTTTCTCCAGGTGGGCGCCTGACTGCTGAAATTTGAAATGGATTCCCTTGTTCTCCAGGTGGGCTCCTGATTGCTGAATTTTGAAAAGTATTCCCTTGTTCTCCAGGTGGGCTCTTGATTGTTGAATCTTGAAAAGTATTCTCTTGTTCTCCAGGTGGGCTCCTGATTTGCAACAAAACAGACAAAACAAAGAAAATTTTTGTCCCAGTTTGGTGGCTGGGTACAACATGTTATCAAAAATTAAAAATTAAAAGATAAAATTTGAATTGTACTTCCCTTGTTCTCCAGGTGGGTGCCTGACTGCTGAAACTTGAAATGTATTCTTTTGTTCTTCAGGTAGGCTCCTGATTACTTAACTTGAAAAGTATTCCCTTGTTCTCCAGGTGGGCTCCTGACTGCAACAAAATAAACAAACAAAGAAAATTTGTTGCCCCAGTTTGGTGGCTGGGCACATGGGTGAGTGTTAAACTGAATTATTCTACCAACTATTATAAGAATTTGAAAGCTAAGTCCTATTATCCAGGGAGGTCCTCACAACTCCTAACAATTACGAACCTATGTTATATCGTCTAAAGGTATTACTCCAACTATATTTGTTATCTAAGAGGTCTTAACTACTCCCCACTATCGAGGAGGGTCCTGACAACTTCTAATTAAAAAACAGTTTTAACCTAAGGTATATCTACTGAAGGTACGACTTCCACTATATCTTGTTATCTGAGCAGACCTTGAAACTACGTCCCATTATCCAGGAGGGCCCTGAAAACTCTTAATTGAAACCTATTTTAAACATGCAAACTTTAGAACGAACTTATATTCCTTTGGGGTACATTTATGCTAAGTTATGCTTCTCATGATTATTTTGAAATTTAAACTAAGTCCCATTTTCCAGAAGGGTCCTGAAAATTTCCAGTCATACCTGCTTGGATCCTGCATTTTCTTACGGATGGTTTCTCCGAAGCAAATGAAACTTCTGCCCCTGTTTCAATCAAAGAAAAATCTTGTCAATTTAAAATGTGGTTAGCTGCTGGCATTCTTGTTGGGTATATTCCTTCTTCCGGCTTTGCTCCAACTTGTTTTCCTGGACTTGCTTTGAAACGCCTCGACTTCCTGAATGACTTTCAACCTTCTGACTTTGATGACCCAAATGTTCTACCCCGTATTGCTATTTTGTGTTTCTGGCCTCTCTTGTGAAACTTTTGTTTTCCCCACAGTTATCTGATTAACCCATTGATGGGGATTTCCGTTGGTCCTTCATGCCTTACTTTCTTTTGATATGTTCCAACCCTATTATGCCGTACAACTGGGAAGCTGGTAGTTAGACTTGACATCCTTCTTTTGTTTTTTTTTGAACAGAACTGACACTGAAACATCTAATAGACAGAATTCAAGAGAATGAAATGCAATGACCTCGAAGGTTAAGGATAGAAAGACTCTGAAAACGGATGATTTGTAATGAAGAGAAAAAGGATAGGACTTATCTGAGTGGAACGACTGGTATTATTGATCGTGCCATGCATTTTGGATTAACCAGCCTAATCTGTTCAGCCAATAAACTTTCAATTTCCATATTTGCTATTCCATACTTTCATAACCCGACTTCCGCCAAAACCCAAACCTTGCTTGTTTTGCCATGTTTCAAACACCTTTTAACCACAGACTTCTTTCATTTGCCCATCTGAAAACTCACTTTCGCCTTATGGTGCCCATGAGGGTTTTCACCAATAAGACTCTCTCATTTTTATTTCCCTCAGCTCCCGTCGTCTTAAGGTGCCTGTGAGGGTTTTCACCAATAAGACTCTCTCATTTTTTATTTCTCTCAGCTCCCGTCGCCTTTAGGTGCCCGTGAGGGTTTTCACCAATAAGACTCTCTCATTTTCATCATTTTCCCTCTAGCACCAGAGTGTTGTCTCCAACATGAATCATTTTACCTGCTTGTATTGGCATTTCTTGAAGATTGATCGGAAGGTCTTTCTTTGGACCGTAATGTGGCTTTTGGATGGGTTTTAGAAAGAAGGGTATAGAGGCTCAAAATAATTCAACATGGGTTCAAAATTACAACGACTTCTCACAACGACCACAACTTCTGCCCCAGTTTCCTTTCTTGGGGACTTTTGGACTTTTATTTTGTTGTGACTGAACCTAAGAGAGAGGCTGCCTACGTACCCTTTCGGGATCAAGTCAAATGTAGTTCAGGTCATAGAAATTACTTTATTGTTGCGATCTTTCTTTCTTCCACTTTCTTTTCATTCTTTTCTTTTCCTTCTCTTCTTTTTTCTTTTCTTTTCCTTTTCGCCTTTTCTTTTCTCTTCTTTTCTTTTCTTTCTTTTTCTTTTATCTTTTTGCTTTTTCTTCTTTTTCTTTTCTTTTTTTTTTCATTTCCTTTCTTTTCTTTTTCGTTGTTTTCTCTTTTTTTGCTTTTTCTTCTTTTTCTTTTCTTTTCTTTTCTTTTCCTTTCTTTTCTTTTTCGCTATTTTTCTCTTGTTTCTCCACTTACTTTCCCTGCTCGGGTCTTCGAGTTTTGTTATTGATTTCGAAAGAGGGATACGAAAGAAAATAGAATAAGGCTCAAAGGGATTTAATAACAAAGGATAAAGTATTTGGATAGCATAACAAAATGCCTTAGTCATTTCAATCTCAAAACATGCCAAATACAATTAGGTACATAAAGATAAAGAAATCATACATAATATCGCTTGACTGCATCAGAGTTGATAGCCATTTCTACACATTTTCCTTTCACATCTGTCAGATATAATGCACCATTGGACAACACTCGGGTTACAACAAATGGCCCCTGCCAGTTGGGGGCGAACTTTCCTTTTGCCTCAGCCCAATGAGGTAAGATACGCCTCAACACCAATTGACCCACTTCAAACTTCCGCGGACGCACTTTCTTATTATATGCCTTTGCCATTCTCTGTTGGTACAACTGTCTGTGACATACTACTGCCATTCTCTTTTCATCAATCAGGCTCAATTATTCCAAATGGGCTTTGACCCAGTCATCATCATCAATTTCTGCTTTGGCAATAATCCGAAGGGATGGTATTTCAACCTCTGCAGGTATCACCTGTGCCGTATACCAATGAATAAGGAGTCGCCCCTACTGAAGTGCGAACAATAGTGTGATAGCCTAACCGGGCAAAAGGTAATTTCTCATGCCATTGCCTGGACCCTTCCACCATTTTCCGAAGTATCTTCTTGATGTTCTTGTTAGCTGCATCGACCGCTCCATTAGCATTAGGACGATATGGGGTGGAATTGCGGTGCGTGATCTTAAACTGCTGACATGTTTCCGCCATCAGATGGCTGTTGAGATTGGTACCATTGTTTGTGATAATCACCTTCGGGACTGCGAATCGACAAATGATATTTGAATGCACAAAATCGACCACTGCCTTCTTGGTCACCGATTTGAAAGTTTTCGCTATAACCCACTTAGTGAAGTAATCAATGGCTACTAGAATAAACCTGTGCCCATTAGACGCTGCTAGCTCGATCGGCCCAATGACATCCATCCCCCAAGCAATGAAGGGCCACGGTGCTGACATTGTATGCAACTCAGATGGTGGAGAATGGATCAAATCTCTGTGTACCTAGCATTGATGACACTTGCGAACGAAACTGATACAATCCCGTTCCATAGTAAGCCAATAATAACCTGCTCGAAGAATCTTCTTGGCCAATACATATCGACTCATATGAGGTCCACAAACTTCCGCATGTACCTCGGTCATGATAGCTGTAGCTTGTTTAGCAACCATGCACCTCAATAAACCAAGATCTGGAGTTCTTTTGTACAACACTCCTCCACTAAAGAAAAATCCGCTTGCTAAGCGTATAATGGCTCTCTTTTGATCCCCGGTGGCCTGTGCCGAATATACTCCTATCCTGAGGTATTCTTTGATATCATGAAACCATGGCTCACCATCAAGCTCTTCTTCCACCATATTACAATAGGCATGCTGATCTCGGACCTGAATCTGCAATAGGTCCACATAAGCCTTATCTGGATGATGCAACATCGACGCCAAAGTAGCCAAAGCGTCCGCAACTTCATTATGGATCCTTGGAATATGCCTGAAATCTATTGACTGGAACCATTGACAAAGTTCATGCAAGCATTGCCGGTACGGTTTGAGCTTTAAGTCTCTTGTCTCCCATTTTCCCTGAATCTGGTGCACCAACAGATCCGAGTCGCCCATGACCAAGATCTCCTGGACACCCATATCTATAGCCAACCTCAAACCCAAGATACATGCCTCGTATTCAGCCATGTTATTGGTGCAGTAGAAGGGAAGCTGAGCTGTAGCAGGGTAGTGCTGCCCTATTTCCGAAATAAGTATTGCTCCTATCCCAACGCCTTTGGTATTGGCATCCCCATCAAAGAACAACTTCCATCCCGGTTTTTCATCTTGTTCTGATTCCTCGATATGCATTGTCTCCTCATTAGGAAAGTATGTTTTCAAAGGTTCATATTCATCATCAATTGGGTTCTCAGCTAGATGATCTGCCACTACTTGTGCTTTCATCGCAGTACAGGTTACGTAGACAATTTCAAATTCCGTGAGCAAGATTTGCCACTTCGCGAGCCTCCCTGTGGGCATGGGCTTCTAAAAAATGTACTTTAATGGATCCAACCGCGAGATGAGATAAGTGGTATATGATGACAAATGATGTTTCAATTTCTGCGCTACCAAGATCAACGCACAACACATTCTCTCAAGCTGAGTGTACTTTACCTCATAAGATGTGAACTTCTTGCTGAGGTAGTAAATAGCCTGCTCTTTCTTTCCTGTGACATCATGCTACCCCAGTACACAGCCAAAAGAGTTATCCAAAACTGTCAGATAAAGGATCAAGGGTCTTCCCGGCTCTGGCAGAACCAATACAGGTGGACTGGCCAAATACTCCTTAATTTTGTCAAATGCTACCTTACATTCATCCGTCCATCTGACCGCAACATCTTTCTTTAGTAGCTTGAAGATATGCTCGCAAGTTGTTGTGAGCTGAGCAATGAACCTGCTGATATAATTCAACCTGCCGAGCAAACTCATCACCTATTTCTTGCTTCTTGGCGGTGGTAACTCCTGAATGGCTTTGATTTTGGACGGGTCTAACTCAATACCACGTCGACTTACTACGAACCCCAACAACTTCCCCGACGGAACTCCAAATGCACACTTCGCCGGATTAAGTTTGAGGTTGTACCTGTGGAGTCTCTAGAAAAACTTTCTCAGGTCTTTGACATGATCACACTGCTTTCTCAACTTTATAATCACGTCATCTACATAGACTTCGATTTCCCGATGTATCATATCATGGAACATGGTGGTCATCACCCTCATATATGTTGCCCCTACATTCTTCAACCCAAATGGCATAACCCTATAACAATATCTCCCCCAGGGCGTGATGAATGCCGTCTTTTCTGCATCTTCCTCATCCATCAAAATCTGGTGATAGCCCGCATAACAATCCGCGAAGGAACCAATCTCATGTTTGGCACAATTGTCAATCAATATATGGATGTTTGGCAGTGGGAAGTTGTCTTTTGGACTTGCCTTATTGAGATCGTGGTAATCAACGTACACTCTGGTCTTCCCATCCTTCTTTGGTACATGCACAACATTAGCTAACCAGGTGGGATACCTGGTAACCCGGAGAACCTTCGCATCAAACTTCTTGGTGACCTCTTCTTTGATTTTCACACTGATATCTGTTTTTAATTTCCTCAACTTCTGCTTGACAGGAGGGCATGTGGGGTCAGTGGGCAGTTTGTGGACCACCAAGTCGATACTTAAACCCAGCATATCGTCATATGACCATGCAAAAACATCTTTGTACTCAAGCAATGCTTTGATTATTTCATCCTTGAGCGAAGCTTCCAAATGGACACTTATTTTTGTTTCCTGAACATTCTCCTGATCCCCTAAATTGACTGCCTCTGTATCATTCAGATTAGGTTTGTGTTTTTTCTCAAATTGACTTAATTCTTTACTGATTTCTCCAAAGGCTTCCTCATCATCATATTCTACCTCGTCATCATACTCAATTTCTTGTATTATTATTTCGGAGTTAGATTGGTAATCAAGACTAGGCCGAAGACTCCGCATGCATGACACATCAGTGATACTAGCATAAAAAGGACTGTACAAGAAAGAAAAGAAAGACAAAATAAAGGCTATCAGGAATGAAAAAGAGAGGAAATTTCATTTCATTAAAATTGTAAGATAACAAGGTCTAACTCATCCAAACGGACGAAACATAGCATCCGAATTACAACCTTGGGAATAATCCAGATTAAACTGAAAGGAAAATCAAAACTAACTACCACGGCTCCCTCCGGGTAGGAAGAGGAGTATCTTCCCAATTATTAAGCTTGGCACGGGCCCCCACGAACTGCACATATGCTTTTCTTGGACCTTCGCCTGCCTCCACCATATTCACCTCATCAAATAGCTTTTCAAACCTTTCCATCAGCTTCTTGTCGGGTTCCATCATTATAGAATGAAGCATTACTGTTGCTGGGCGCCTCTTAGTACTAGGCCGGACAAAGGAACGGGATAGGTGGGGTATGGGTTTTGGAAGGGTCCATGCTCTCTTTTTCATCTTCTTAGCTCGCCTTATGTCAAGAATAGTGGGCTTAAATCCTAACCCGAAAGTATCCAAGTTTCCAGGAAGAGATACCGGCTGTATGATGCCCTGTAATGAGGCACCCAAGCCTTTTCCAGGTAAAAATCCATTCTTTATCATTTCTGAAGCCACCATGACAGATGCAGCAGCTACTCTGGGCCTAGGAATACATTCTCCTTCCGGAATTTTGGCAACTGACACTGTGTCCAAGACTTGGTAAACCCATGGACCTTTGTCATCCTCAGCTTCATCGAAAGGCATAATGGTATTACATGAATTATCCTCTCCATGCACAACAATTTCCTGTCGGTCCCATTAGAATTTGACCATCTGATGCAAGGTAGACGGTACAGCTTTTGCGGCATGAATCCAGGGCCGACCCAATAAGAGATTGTAAAAAATAGCCACGTCGAGCACTTGGAACTCCATTGTGAATTCAACTGGTCCTATTGTCAGTTCTAACACGATGTCCCCGACCGTGTCCTTTCCCCCTCCATCAAATCCTCGCACGCAGACGTTATTCTTCTGGATTCTCTCACTGTCCACTTTTAACTTTTCCAGGGTGGAGAGAGGGCAAATGTTTGTGCTAGACCCATTGTCAATCAATACTCGAGTAACTACAGAGTCTTCACACTTCACTGTGAGGTAAATTGCCCTATTATGCTCAATACCCTCTAAAGGCAATTCATCATCGGAAAATGTAACCCTGTTGACCTCAAAAATCTTATTCGCTATCTTCTCCAGATGATTCACAGAGATCTTATCCGGAACATGGGATTCATTTAGAATCTTCATCAACGCCCGGCGATGCTCGTCCGAATGAATCAATAGAGACAGTAGTGAAAAGCTGGAGTTTTCCTCAGTTGTTCTACAATAGAATAATCTTGCGCCTTCATCTTCTTTAAGAATTCTTCAGCCTCTTCTTCAGTTACGGTCCTTTTTACTGGTGTTGGATTGTCTTTGGCTGCTTTAACCTTTCTCAGCTCTTTAGGGGCAAAGCATCTCCCTGAACGAGTCAGTCCATGAGTTTCACAAACTTCTTCTTTAACTTCCTTCCCCTTGTATGTCACAGTCACTCAGTCATAGTTCCATGGGACAGCCTTTTCACTAATCACTGGTAAATGAGTCACCGGTTTGATGATAACCGGCTCTGTGCGAGCGCCCTTTACAATCACAACAGGTTTAATAACCACTCCTGGTACTTTAACAGGTTCTTGTTTTACCGCCATCACTGGTTTGCTGACTATCTGTTCTACTGTGACCAATGCCTTTTCACTGATTAATTTCTCATTTGCTTTGTTCTCACTGGCCTTGATCATCATCACGGTCTGTGAAGGCTTCTTGCATTCCCCTTTTTGCACTAACTCGATCATATGAGTCTCATGATGGGTGGGCAATGGATTCTGAGTGATATTAGGCGTCTTCGGAGCCTGTACTTCAATCCGGCGAGTATCAATGAGCTCCTGGATGGCCGTTTTCAAATGCCAGCACTTCTCTGTATCATGCCCTAGGGCACCTGAGCAATACTCACAATTCACCGAATGGTCCAGGTTCCTTGGGAGATGATTTGGTAATTTGGGTTCAATTGGATTTAACATGCCCAACTGTCTCAACCTGTGGAATAAGCTGGTATAAGATTCTCCTAACGGAGTGAAAGTCTTTTTCTTTTGCAACATCATTCTTGGCAGCAGGGTTGGGTCAAAAACTGTGTCCAGTGGGGGTTTTTGTAGGCTCTCGGAGGTGGATATGTGTTTTGAGTGTGGTAGGTATTTTGTGGGGTAGGTGCACGCCATGGTGCTTAAGGTTGAGGGTATGCTTGGGCGTGGTGGATGGAGAATCGGGGAACTGGAGGTGGATAGTAATGTTGTGGTGGGCCATATGGGCTGTGTGGGTAAGTTTGGGGATGGGGGCGTGGTTGATGATAATATGGTGATGGACCCCTGGAC
>MU781718.1:3831-22752 GCA_026770625.1 Nicotiana glauca
TTTTGACTTATTATGATCTATTTAATGTTTTTATCTCAACTCCACAATGATTTTATGCAATTTGTCGTATTACTTGTTAAAATTTCTTTTAGCGATAAGGCATTAATTTTAAGGATGCAATATATGTACTTTTGTTAGAAGGAATTTAATTCCGGTTTTTGGGCAAAATAACAGATGGATATTTGTTTTATTTTTCGAATAACTCTTGAGTTACTGAGCTTAATAAATATTTTATCTCTTGTGGTACATGAATGCATGACCTTGTTATTGTATATTGATGTCTCTCCTGAACAGAATAATATTAGTCTACCTAATAAGAGAATATGTTCTTCAAAATTGAGTAAAACTTATCTGTGCACTTTTGTCTAAGTCATATTAATATGGATAGGATTTCAAGTTGGTCAAGGATGGACCTTAAGGTTCATTGAAAGTATAGGCACTACCAACTTGTTGATCCTGTTTGGAAGGAAATTTGACTAAAAGATGTTTCCCTTTAAAAAGAAATAAAACTAGTGATAAGCTAGAATGAATCATTTCTGATTTGTATGGTTAAATGAACATACTCGTAAGATATAGATTTTGAGTATTTTGTGACGTTCATAAATGATTACTCAAAATATTAATATATTTATTTGATGCACTGTAAGTCTTAATGAATTAAGTAATTCAAGATTTTTAAGACTTGAAACGGAGAAGCACCAAAGAATATATTAAGTTACTACTATAAATGGTTATAGTGGCGAGCACACCTATAAATAGTTCTTTAGTTACATATCAGAATAAGGGATTACATCTCAATTGACTACACCATAAACTCCATAATAGATCGGATTTCCCACCATCGGGATCGTGATGGCACCTAATCGTGGTAGCTAGGCAAGCCAACTTATCTACCTTTTCATCATTTAAGCAATTATCTTAACAGTCTATAGCATCAATATAAAATATTAATTCTAATGAGAACACTAGCGGAACAGTTAAATATATCCTCTACCCAAGATTTGGTGTCACATTACTCACTAACTTCTAAGAATAAACTAAATACAAAGGTCTGAAAGAAATATAACATATGTCTGTCTCGAAACAATGAGGTAACAGTCAAATAAGAAAAACATAAAGAAGAGACGTCGGGCCTGCGGACGCCTGCAAGGCTACCTCAGTCTCGTGATAATAAAATCCTGCTCCCGTACTACTGCTACTGCTGCTCCTCAAAACCTGGACCTGTGCAAAAATGCACAGAAGTGTAGCATCAGCACAACCGACCCCATGTGCTGGTAAGTGTCTAGCCTAACCCCGGCGAAGTAGTGACGAGGCTAGACTGGACACCACATAAACCTGTGCAGTTATAAATATACAACGGAATATCGAATACGAGGCAATTAACAACATAGGAGGGGAAAAATGCTAAGGGGATATACAATATCAACAGTAATCCCAAGTAACAAAATAGAGCAGCTTAGACTCGCAATGAACAAGGAATCAATACTCAATTCAAACACATGACATCAATAACTGTTGCGGCGTGCAACCCGCTCCACAAATATCACTGTTGTGGCGTGCAACCCAACCCATACCATTCAGGTATCACTGTTGCGGCGTGCAACCCGACCCTCATATATTATTGTTGCAGCGTGCAACCCGATCCTCAATATCATTGTTGCGGCGTGCAACCCGATCCTCAATATCATTGTTGCAGCGCGCAACCCGCACCTCAATATCATTTAACAGTCTGGTTCCCCAAACAACAATCATAATTAAGTGACATAATAATAAGCAAACATTTGACAAAAATCTCGGCAAGGGAAAAGAATCCAACAAGTTCAACCAAACGTCCCGGCAAGGGAATAATCAACAACGCTTTCTTTTTCTTACTTTTCTTATCTTATAATTCACTCTACCATTTTGAGTCAACGCTCCAAAGAATCCAGTCATATCATATACTTTCAATATTCGTATCATAATTCGAGCCAATGCTCCCGGGAATAAATTATTATTTTACTGTTCACATGTTATTCACAACATATAGAATTTCTCTAATAAACACGGAGTTCACAACCAAGTCATGGTAATCACATTATAAGGACTCACGGTCATGCTAGACACCGATGTATAGATACTCGTCACCATGCCTATACATCGTACTCGATCACATAGCAATTAGCAACAAGACTCAACTCCTATTCACTCAAGCTAGGGTTAAACCAAACACTTACCTCAAAGCCTTGAAATCCACTTAATCCTCAACTATTGCTTTACCTCGAGGTTCCACCTCCAATACAGTGATATCTAGGCACAATCAATTTAATAATATCAATAAACACTCAATGGCAACGTCTCATAGCTTAAATATGAATTTTCTTGCATTATTCCAAAAATCCCAAAATTAAACACCAGGCCCACATGGTCCAAACTCGAGGCTCGGACCAAAACCCAATCACCCATAACCCCACGAGTCCAAATATATAATTTTTTTTAAGATTCGACCCTAAGTTGAGGTTGAATCACCCAAAATTCTCAAAACCCTAACTCTACCCAAAACCCATAATTTCTACCTTGAGTTTCATGATTTAGGGCTAGGATTTCAGTAATTAATGAAGGAAATTGAAGGAAACAAGTTGAACAATGCTTACCCAAGAAGTTTTGATGAAAGTGAGCTTCAATGGACGCCTAAGTGCTTGAAGAAGAAAGGGTTTCGTGTATTTTTAGGAAAATCCCGAGCTACTATTCTATTTTTAACTTAAAAATTCACTGGGCAAAATTGCCCTTCGCGTTCGCGGGAGAGGGTCACGTTCGCGAAGGGTAAACTGGGCAATGCATCGCGAACACGTGAAGGGGAACGCGAACACGTAGAAGAAAATGCTGGGGGCCCAGGGTCTGTTATACGCGAACGCGATAAGGGGATCGCAAACGCTGTGAAGGGGGAGGCTGATCTACGTGAATGCGTGAATACAGGCGCGAACGCGATGAGTAAAATGATGGATAAGTCTTCTGAGTCAACTACTCTATGCGAACGTGAGAATAAGATGCGAACGCGATGAAGGACGAGGCTGAAGCTTCGCGAACGCGTGAGTCCTAGCGCGAACGCGATGAGTAAAATCACTGGCCACCTGTTGCAGATTTTCTGCAGTTTTCCTAAGACCAAAACTACCCCGATACCTATCCAAAACTCACCCGAGCCCTTGGGGCTCCAAACCAAATATGCACGCTGACTCAACAACATCATATGAACTTGCTCGAGTGATTAAATCGCCAAACTAACATCAAAATCAATGAATCGAGCCTTAAATCCCAGAAATCTTTCCAATTTTCATAAACTTCCAAATTTTCCAATTTAAGGTCGAAACACGTCAAACGACGACCGTTTTCAATCAAACTTTACAAGAAGCGCTTAAATAATATATAAGACTTGTACCGGGCGTCGGAACCAAAATACGAGCCTGATAACATTACTTTTTGATCAAATTTCATTTCCATTTTCCTTAACAATTTAACAGAAAAAATCTTTTACTCAGGTTCTAGACCTCAGATTTCGACTCCGGGCACATGCCCGAGACCCATATTTTTCTACGGACCTTCTGGGACCGTCCGATCTCAGGTCTGGGTCCTTTTACCAAAAATGTTGACCGAAATCAACTTTAATCATATTAATATCAAAATTCTTCAAATTTTTCACATATTTCAACATAAAAGCTTTCCGGCTATGCGCCCGGACTGTGCACGCAAATAGAGGGAAAACTCCTAGATCTCAACTGACGAACTTGCCGGTCTAGAATAGCTACCGGATCCTCCTCATAAGATAAATCCTTGTCCAACTGGACAGTGCTGAAATCTAACACATGTGTAGGATCGCCGTGATACCTCCGAAGCATAGATACATGAAAAACTGGATGCACGGCTGATAAACTAGGTGGCAATGCAAGTCTATAAGCCACCTCTCCCACTCTATCAAGAATCTCAAACGGACCAATGTACCTAGGGCTAAGCTTTCCCTTCTTTTCGAACCTCATCACGCCCTTCATAAGCTTCACCCGGAGCAATACCCGCTCACCATCCATAAAATCTACATCTCGGACCTTACGGTCTGCATAACTCTTCTACCTAGACTGAGCTGAACGCAACCTCTCCTGAATGATCTTGACCTTATCTAAGGCCTCCTAAACTAAGTCTGTACCCAATAATCGAGCCTCTCCCGGCTCAAACCATCCGACTGGAGACCGACATCGCCTACCATATAGAGCCTTATATGGAGCCATCTGAATGCTGGACTGGTAGCTGTTGTTGTAGGCAAACTCTGCTAAAGGCAAAAACTAGTCCCACGAGCCTCCAAAGTTGATGACACAAGCTCGGAGCATATCCTCCAAAATCTAAATAGTCCACTCGGACTGACCGTCTGTTTGAGGATGGAACGTTGTGCTCAATTGAACCTGGGTACCTAACTCTTGCTGAACCGCTCTCGAGAAGCGCGAGGTAAACTGCGTACCCGGATCTGAAATGATAGATACCGGTACGCCATGAAGGCGAACAATCTCCCGGATATAAATCTCTGCTAACATCTCGGATGAATAGGAGACTGCTACTAGAATGAAGTGTGCTGACTTGGTCAACCTATCAATAATGACCCAAATGGCATCAAACTTCTTCCGAGTCAACGAAAGTACAATAATGAAATCCATGGTAATCCTCTCCCACTTCCACTCGGGAAGCTCAATCCTCTGAAATAAGCCACCGGGTCTCTGATGCTCATACTTGACCTGCTAACAGTTCAAAAACCGAGCCACATACGCAACAATATCCTTCTTCATCCTACGCCACCAATAATGTTGCTGCAAGTCCTGATACATTTTCGCGGCGCCCGGGTGAATAGAATACCGAGAACTTTGGGCCTCCGCTAAGATCAACTCTCGAATCCCATCAACATTGGGGGCACAAACTCGCCCCTGCAATCTCAAAACACCATCATCACCTAAGGTCACCTTCATAGCACTTCCACGCTGCAGCGTGTCTCTCAGGACACACAAATGGGGATCATCAAACTACCGATCACGGATATGCTCCAATAAAGAAGAATGAGCGACCGTGCAAGTCAATACTCTGCTGGGCTCAGAAATATCTAATCTTACAAATCGATTGGCCAAGGCCTGAATATCTAAAGCAAGTGGCCTCTGGCTGACCGGGATGTAGGCAAGACTACCCATGCTGGAAGACTTCCTACTCAATGCATCGGCCACCACATTGGCCTTACCCAGCTGATATAAGATAGTAACATCATAATGTTTCAACAACTCCAGCCATCTCCTCTGCCTCACATTCAACTCCTTTTGCTTAAACAGGTACTGAAGGCTCTTTTGATCCGTGTGCACCTCACACATCACACCATATAGATAATGCCTCCAAATCTTCAAAGCATGAACAACCGCTGCCAACTCTAGGTCGTGAACTGTATAATTCTTCTCATGGATCTTCAACTGTCTCGAAGCATAGGCAATAACCTTTCCATCCTGCATCAATACTTCTCCAAGCCCAATACGGGAAGCATCACAATAGACTGTGTAAGGCCATGAACCCGTAGGCAAAACCAACACTGGTGTCGTGGTCAGAGCTGTCTTGATCTTCTGAAAACTCGCCTCACACTCATCTGACCATCTGAACTGGGCACCCTTCTGGGTCAATCTGGTCATCGGGGCTGCAATGGACGAAAATCCCTCCACGAACCGATGGTAATAACCTGCTAACCCCAAGAAACTCAGAATCTCGGTCACCGAAGCTGGTCGAGGCCAATTATTGACTGCCTTAATCTTCTTTGGGTCCACCTGAATTCCCTATGCTGATACAATATGACCCAAAAATGCAATCGAACTCAACCAGAATTAGCACTTCGAAAACTTAGCATATAGCTGTCTATCCTTCAGAGTCTGGAGAACCACTCTGAGGTGCTGCTCGTGCTCTTCCCGACTGCAGGAGTACACCAAAATATCGTCTATAAAGACTATTATGAACGAGTCTAGATAAGGCCTGAATACTCGGCTCATCAACTCCATAAATGTTGCGGGGGCATTGGTTAACCCAAATGAAATGACAAAAAACTCATAATGCCCATACCGAGTGCGAAATGTCGTCTTAGGGACATCAAACGCCCTAATTCTCAGCTGATGGTAGCCAGATCTCAAGTCTATCTTTGAAAACACATTCGCACCCTGAAGTTGGTCAAACAAATCATCAATCCTCGGCAGTGGATACTTGTTCTTTATCGTCACGTTTTTCAATTGCCGGTAATCAATACACATCCGCATCGAACCATCCTTCTTCTTTACAAATATTATCGGCGCACCTCAAGGAGAAACACTAGGCCTAATAAAACCCTTCTCTAGTAAATACTGCAACTGGTCATTTAACTCTTTTAACTCTGGTGGGGCCATGCGATACGTCGGAATATAAATGGGTTGCGTGCCCGGAACCAGATCAATACAGAAATCAATGTCCCTATCGGGCGGCATACCCGGCAGGTCTGAAGGGAAAACCTCGGGAAACTCCCGAACAATAGGAACCGAGTCAATAGAAGGAACCTTTGCGCTGGAGTCGCGAACATATGCCAGATAAGCTAAACACCCTTTCTCGACCATACGTCGAGCCTTAACATAGGAAATAACACTACGAGTGGCATGACCTGAGGTCCCTCTCCACTCTAGTCGGGGCAATTCTGGCAAGGCCAAGTTCACCGTGTTGGCGTGGAAATCCAAGATGGCATGATACGGGGACAACCAATCCATCCCCAATATAACGTCAAAATCCACCATATCTAATAGCAGTAGATCAACACGGGTCTCAAAACCCTCAAACACAACCACACAAGAACGATGCACCCGGTTGACTACTATGGAGTCACCCACCAGTGTAGACATATAAACAGAAACGTCCAAAGCATAACTAGACATAGCCAGGCAGGGTGCAAAATAGGAAGACACATATGAATATATAGACCCAGGGTCAAATAGCACTGACGCATATCTATCACAAACTAGAATAGTACCTGTAATAACAGCATCTGACGCCTCCGCCTCCGCCTCTGCCATGGCTGGAAAAGCATAAAATCGAGGCTCAGCCCTACCTCCCTGAACCATGTCTCTAGAACTATCGGCCACAGGATGACCCCTACCTCTGGCGGTATGGCCTCCACCTCTACGGTATTGACCTCCACCTCTATGATCCCTACCCCCACCCCTGGCTGGCTGGGCAGGCTGTGGGTCAACTGGTGCCTGAATCATGGGGCGAGGACCCTGCTGTTGTGACTGTGTACCCTTCAATCTCGGGCAAGCTCTCCTGATGTGACCATACTCACCACACTAATAACATCCCCTTGTACGATGAGACTGGCCCTGAAAGCCCGAATGACCTCCACGAACACTCTGAAGAGGTTGTGCACTGATGGGCTGCTGATTAGAATACTGCCCATGAAAACCATGATCACCTGAGACGCCCTGTGAAGCCTGGAGGGCTGACTGAAAAGGCCTGGAAGACTGGCCCCTATCATAAAAATCGCTGCCTCCAGACGAGGCACCACCGAATCGACCTGAGTGACGGGGCCTCTTATCTGCCCTATAACCACCCCCTGTGGCAGAACCATCTCAATCCTCCAGGCCACATTGGCCGCCTCCTAAAAAGTAATGTCACTATCTGTCTCTCTGGCCATCTGAAGACGAATAGGCTGGATCAAACCATCAATAAATCTCCTTACCCTCTCCCTATTAGCGGGGGAGTATGATGAGGGCATGGTGATCTAGATCGATAAACCGGGTCTCATACTGGGTGACCGTCATAGACCCCTATTGGAGGCGCTCAAACTGCCTCCGATAAGCATCCCTCTGAGTAACGGGAAGAAATTTCTCCAGGAACAACTCCGAGAACTGATCCCAAGTCAAAGGCGGTGACCCTGCTGGTCTAGCTGAATAGTAATCCCTCCACCAAGTCTTGGCAGATCCACATAAACGAAAAGCTGCAAAATCAACTCCATTGAACTCTACAATGCCCATGTTCTAAAGAACCTCGTGGCAGCTATATAGGAAATCCTAGGGGTCCTCAAAAGAAGCTCCGCTGAATGAAGTAGTGAAGAACTTGGTGAATCTTTCCAACCTCCATAAAGCATTTGCGAACATAACTTCTCCATCACCGGTCTGTGCAACTACCCCCGGCTGAACTGCCACAGCTGTCTGAACCAGTGGAACCTGAGTCTAGGGATCTACCTGCTCCAGAGTACGTGCAGTAGGAGTCTGTGCTCCTCCTACAGCCTGGGAAGTGGCTGGTGTTGCAGGAAGCAATCCTGCTCGGGTGACACTCTCCATGAGGCCACCAACCGGACCAAGGCGTCTTGAAGAACTAGGGTAGCAATAAACCCTTCTGGCCCACTGGAACTGTCTAGGCTGGGGCCGGAACCTCCTCGTCAAGGCCAACCTGAGGGTCTGCCACTGGTGTTGCTACTGGAGGCTGGGCCCTGCCCCTACCTCGACCCCTGGCGTGGCCACATCCTCTGCCCCTAGCCAGAGCTGCCTGGGGCTCGGACTACTGAACGGTGGATAAGGAAGCGCGTGTTCTCGCCATCTGCGAAAGAACAGAGTAGAAATTCAATCAGAATTTGAGAAACCAAATCGCACTGCAAGAAAGAACAAATGAGAGATTTTTCCTAACTCAATAGACTCTGGGGAACAAGTACAGACGTCTCCGTACCCACCCCTCAGACTCTACTAAGTTTGTTTGTGAGTTGTGAGACCTATGTAACCTAGTGCTCTGATACCAACTTGTCACGACCCGAATTTCCCACCATCAGGATCGTGATGGCGCCTACTCGTGGTATCTAGGCAAGACAACTTATCTACCCTTTCATCATTTAAGAAATTATCTTAACAGTCTATAACATCAATACAAAACATTAATTCTAATGAGAACAATAGCGGAACAGTTAAATATATCCTCTACCCAAGATTTGGTGTCACATTACTCACGAACTTCTAAGAATAAACTAAATACAAAAGTCTGAAAGAAATATAATAGCTTTCTATCTCGAAACAATGAGGCAACAGTCAAATAAGAAAAACATAAAGAAGAGACGCCGAGCCTGCGGACGCCTGCAAGGCTACCTCAGTCTCATGATAATGAAATCCTGCTCTCGTACTACTGCTACTGCTGCTCCTCAAAACATGGCCTGTGCAAAAATGCACAGAAGTATAGCATCAGTACAACCGACCCCATGAGCTGGTAAGTGTCTAGCCTAACCCCGGTGAAGTAGTGACGAGGCTAGACTAGACACCACATAAACCTGTGCAGTTATAAATATACAACGGAATATCGAATACAAGGCAATTAACAACATAGGAGGGGAAACATGCTAAGGGGAGATACAATATCAACAGTAATCCCAAGTAACAAACTAGAGCAGCTTAGACTCACAATGAACAAGGAATCAATACTCAATACAAACACATGGCATCAATAACTATTGCGGCGAGCAACCCGCTCCACAAATATCACTGTTGCGGCGTGCAACCTGACCCATACCATTTATCAGGTATCACTATTGCGGTGCGCAACTCGACCCTCATATATCATTGTTGCGGCGTGCAACCCGATCCTCAATATCATTGTTGTGGCGCGCAACCCGCTCCTCAATATCATTTAACAGTCTGGTTCCCCAAACAACCGTTACAATTAGGGGACATAACAATAAGCAAACATTTGACAAAAATCCCGGCAAGGGAAAAGAATCCAACAAGTTCAACCAAACGTCCCGGCAAGGGAATAATCAACAACGCTTTCTTTTTCTTGCTTTTCTTATCTTATAATTCACTCTACCATTTTGAGACAATGCTCCAAAGAATCCAGTCATTTAATATACTTTCAATATTCGTATCACAATTCGAGCCAATGCTCCCGGGAATCAAATAATTATTTTACCGTTCACATGTTGTTCACAACATATAGAATTTCTCCAATAAACACGGAGTTCACAACCAAGTCATGGTAATAACATTATAAGGACTCACGGTCATGCTAGACACCGATGTAGAGATACTCGTCACCATGCCTATACATCGTACTCGATCACATAGCAATTAGCAACAAGACTCAACTCATATTCCCTCAAGCTCGGGTTAAACCAAACACTTACCTCAAAGCCTTGAAATTTACTTAATCCTCAAATATTGCTTTACCTCGAGGTTCCACCTCCAATACAGTGATATCTAGGCACAATCAATTTAATAATATCAATAAAGACTCAATGGCAACGTCCTATAGATTAAATATGAATTTTCTAGCATTATTCCAAAAATCTCAAAATTAGACACCAGGCCCACATGGTCCAAACTCGAGGCTCGGACCAAAACCCAATCACCCATAACCCCACGAGTCCAAAGATATAATTTATTTTAAGATTCGACCCCAAGTTGAGGTTGAATCACCCAAAATTCTCAAAACCCTACCTCTACCCAAAACCCATAATTTCTACCTTGAATTTCATGATTTAGGACTAGGATTTTAGTAATTAATAAAGGAAATTGAAGGAAACAAGTTGAACAATGCTTAACCAAGAAGTTTTGATGAAAGGGAGCTTCAATGGACGCCTAAGTGCTTAGAGAAGAAAGGGTTTCGTGTATTTTTAAGAAAATCCCAAGCTACTGTTCTGTTTTTAACTTAAAAAGTTGCTGGGCAAAATTGCCCTTCGCGTTCGCTGGATAGGGCCACGTTCGCGAAGGGTAAACTAGGCAATGCATCGCAAATGCGTGAAGGGGAACGCGAATGCGTAGAAGAAAATTCTAGGGGCCCATGGTCTGTTATACGCGAACGCGATAAGGGGATCGCGAACGCGGTGAAGGGGAGGCTGAACTATGCGAACGTGTGAATACAGGCATGAACGCGATGAGTAAAATGAAGGCTAAGTCTTCTGAGTCAACTACTCTACGCGAACGTGAGAATAAGATGCGAACGCGATGAAGGACGAGGTTGAAGCTTCGCGAACGCGTGAGTCTTAGCGCGAACGCGATGAGTAAAATCATTGGGCACCTGTTGCAGATTTTCTGCAGTTTTCCTAAGACCAAAACCACCCTGATACCTATCCAAAACTCACCCGAGCCCTTGGGGCTCCAAACCAAATATGCCCACTGATTCAACAACATCATACGAACTTACTCGAGCGATCAAATCGCCAAAACAACATCAAAATCAATGAGTCGAGCCTTAAATCGAAGAAATCTTTCCAATTTTTATAAATTTCTAAATTTTCCAATTTAAGGCCGAAACACGTCAAACGACGTCCGTTTTCAACCAAACTTTACAAGAAGCACTTAAACAATATATAAGACTTGTACTGGGTATCAGAACCAAAATACGAGCTCGATTCCATTACTTTTTGATCAAATTTCATTTCCATTTTCCTTAACAATTTCAGAAAAATTCTTTTACTCGGGTTCTAGACCTCGGATTTCGACTCCAGGCACATGCCCGAGTCCGATCTCGGGTCCGGGTCCATTTACCAAAAATGTTGACCGAAGTCAAATTTAATCATATTAATATCAAAAGTCTTCAAATTTTTCACAGATTTTACATATTTTAACATAAAAGCTTTCCGGCTACGCGCTCGGACTGCGCACGCAAATCGAGGCAATAGAAAATGAGGTTTTTAAGGCTTCGGAAGCACGGAACGGATGAGAAAACAGGTGATGACCCATTGGATTGTCACAAGAGTGGTGAAGTAGAAAGAAGAAATAAGTCTCGTTTGGATATGGATAGACTAATGACGTGTTATTCAGATTTGCCTTATTTGCTTTGGAATATTTCCAGGAAACTGCAAATTACATTCTAAATTTAGTTCCTTCTAAGTTAGTACCTGGGACATCTATAGAACTATAGACTGAATGTAAGCTCGGTATGTGGCATGTTCAGATATAGGAGCATATGTGCTGAAAGGGAAAGCAGATATGTAAGTTGGAACTAAGAATGGATAGGTTCATCCAAGAAAACGAATGGAGCTTTATTTTATTGTCCTAAAGAAAATAAGATAATTATTAAAACAAATACATTTTTCTAGATAAGGACTGTTTAATAAAACATGTTCCTAGAAGTAAACTATTTTTACAGGAACTGGGTAAAGAAATAACTAGATGTTCAAGAACATCAAAACCCACATGTTAGAATTGACTTTCCATTGCATTTAAGTAGTGGAAGAACGTTAATAGACATAATATGACTTTATCGAGTGGGAGTAATGTTTGAACATTGAACATTATAGTAAGAAGTTACTAATATTTAAATGTCGTGAGGTAACGAAGGTAATATTAGTAGTACTTCGTCGTAGTGGGAGAAAACGTCGTAGTGGGAGAAAACTAAAGAAAATCATAGTTCGGTGTATATTCTTGGGATAGTTTCGGTAACAGGATCCCTGAAGAGTTTAATACCAAACTAGATAGTTACGACAAAGCACTACTGGACAAATATTGCATCAGATATAACTTGGCAAGATTCTTTAACAAAACCTTATTTGGTGAAGACTTTTAATAGTCATGTAAAAGAATGCCTGAGAAAGTTGTAGATGCATGGTTAGGAGTCTAAGTGGAAGATTGTTGGGGCATATACTATTAACCATGCATTTGGATATAGTATATTCTAATAATTATCATGGTTAAAAGTCTAAGTGGGAGATTTGTTAGGATATATACTATTAACCGTGGGTTTGATTTAGATATAGTATTTATTATGAAATAATTGTTTATTCAGTTTTAATAAAGTTTTAAATAGATCATATATTATTCTGTGTCCTTTTCTTATATAGTAGATGATTTAGTGTATAGAGTTTAGCTTATACACGGAAGATTAAATCATCGATTCTTATAAGTATACAGTTTGAGTTCACAATCTAATGATGGAATTGGACAAACCATTAGGAATGATTGTAGCACAAGATTACATATAATTTATCTTGATTATGGGAGTGGTTTAATTCCAACTTCTTGTGCTAGTACATTTTGTATGTATTGAACGGACCAGATAGAGATAAGTATTTTATATTGACTTAATAAAATAAACTCTCTAGCCATTAAATGTACTTATACTCTTAATCTTGATATAATTATTATTAGCTGTGTATATTATTATTGTTTTGATTTATTAAAAGGCGAGATTCTTTCGTGGGTCAATATGCCTGGTAAATTGGATAATAATAATATACATTGGCGAAGTAATAGTTAGTTGATGGAATCCATGTCTCGGTTTAGAGATTGATGATACACCTTTATGAAAGCTTATAAGTTTTCATGTGTAAACCTGGCCGGTGGATTTTGTATTCGACACATGAAATAAATTAAGCGAAAGTCTAAAGAAAATAATCAATAAATTAAACCGTCAGTAATTTAATTTAATTGATTAGTATCTGAATCTTAACATGGGGAGTTAAATAAGATTTAATAGATGAATTTCAAAATTGAATAAGGAGTGCAATTACGAATTTTTGGTGGAATAATTCGTAATTAATTATGGTATATATTAATTTCAAAAATTAGAAACTAATTCCATAATTGGAGCCTTATTAATTAAATTATGTGGTCCATACTGTGCCTAAATAATAGAAAATAAAGAAATCATTTTTCTGGTGGAAAAGAAAACCCAACAGGTTTTGGAAAAGGGTCTTAACCCTTAAAACTTGTGCTATAAATACATAAGGTTTTCACCTAGACGGGAGAGCACATGGTGGCTGAAATTTTCAGCCAAGTTTTCCTAGAAATTTCGCCCACGTGAAATTACTATTTCTGGTATTATTTGGGTAACACAGTAGAAGACCGCGGAACGTTCGAGGATCACGATTGTGCGGTTGATGGAGATTCTATTGAGAAGTTATAGAACTGAAGGCTCACGTGGTAGAAGAGATATGTTCGCGTTTCAAGAGGTAACCCGTGAAATCCCGTTTATGCTAGTTGTCTAGATTACATGTGATTTTGATACTGAGATTTCTTCCGCTGCTTATAATAATCCATCATAACTTGTGCCCGCTTTGCAAAAAAAATGCAAGCATACCCGTTTTTTCGCATAACTTCAGCACACGGGGCTGAAGTAGCAAAGGCAATCACGCAAAATTTTAGCATACTAGTAGCCGGGCCTGAAGTTCAGATCTAGAGCTAAAGTTTTTGTGTTGTAACTGGAAAACTTCAGTTCTAGAGCTGAAGTTTTTGTGTTATAACTGGAAACTTCAGCTCTAGAGCTGAAGTTTTTGTGTTGTAACTAGCTTTTTATTTGTAAGCTTCATCTCTATAGAGCTGAACTACATTGTTCTTGTGGCAGCAACACCATTTTGAGTTTATGAAGTTATTTAAAGCATGGCTAACGTAGGATTACCATCTGGCAATATCTGTTGTCATGTTGCTTTCTATCTATGAATGTGCTAGCGTCTCGAATAACTTCAAAGTTGTTCTGATTTCTTCCTATTAAACTCTTTTCTATGTAGCTCCAACGGTATGATATCAAGGAAATAATACAAGCAACTTGACCGAGACATCGGACAAATGCTAACTGGAGCTTGTATGTAATGGGAGAATTTATTATCTTTGTCCAATGCCGAGTTGCTTAGTTTATTGGAAGAGCTCTTTCAACAGATATTGTAAGTGAGTTTGTAGGAGAATTTTGAGTTTATGATATGTTGAAGCCAATGTTTATTCAATAATTGAGATATTGACCTTTTTCTCTCTAGTACGATGATGGTGTTGGAGAAGGAGGAAGAGAAAGGGACATGTGATGGTGACGGTGACGGAGAAGCAGGAAGAGAAAGGGGACAGATGATGGAGAAGGAGAAGGAGTAGGAGAAAGAGTATTTAAGAAGTGGGTACAAATTAAAAGTTTTAAAAAAAATTGGATATAGGTTAAATGGAGGCAACCAAATAGAACGCCCAGTGCAATTTTTACATGTTGTGAATCTCTGTAACACTATGTCATATAACTTAAATAAGGACGTTATTTATATAACACAAAATTCTAATGGATTTTAAAGTCTTAAATATTAGGATTTTTTAAGTAGTTGAAATAAGGTTAATTTAATAACTAAAATTTTAGTTGATTAATAATTCTAAATATTAAGAAAATAATTAAATTACTATTTGTCTCGTACAAAATCTATTATTAAAGGGTAAAAAGGGCGAACAACATTTCAATAGGGGCTTCGTGCTTTTAATATAGTTGTATAAATTAATTCTAGAATATGCCTTCTATAGATGTACCGATATTAATAAGTAAATAAGTTTAAAAATCACTTAGATATCATATAATGTATTTGAAATATAAATTAAAAATTAAAAAAAAAGTTCCTAAAAATAATAAATGTCGACCTTATTTAGCTAGCTCAATAAAGGAAATGATCATGACCAGCTAACGTTCGCAAATCCTTATTATGATTTTGAGGATTTTTCTGGGAATATATTATGAAAATTGTTGATATTTTATTGACCAAATACTGAAAATAAGTAATACAAAATATTTTTATCATTATTTTCGATGATTTGACAAATTAAACAAATTAAAAAAATTAATCATTTGATCTTTTAGAGATTCGGATTGAGAAGTTTAGCTTATAACTCTTTAAATTTGATACGTGATAATATAAAGTCTAAAAATGATAATGTTTAGTTAATATTTTACAATAAATAATTATGAACTAAATATAGAGGCCTATTATATGCTGGAACAAACGCGGAAAAAAAAAAGAAGGAAAAATTAATTTATGACAACACAAATGGAATACATCTGGAGTTATTTCATCTTTATTGCTTCAAGTTTATATTTTACCGGTTAGACTCTTAATACTATATTATAATTGGGTTTGTGTGATGACCCAAACGGTTATCTTATATTTTAGAACTTGATTATGCGCTCTTAAGCCATAAAAATCTTATTTTTTATCCTCGTTGATTTGTGTGCGCAGTCTGGGCGTGTTTTCGGAAAACTTTTATATTGAAAGGTGACAAAATAAGAATTTTTGCCTTAAAAGTTGATTTTAGTTGACTTCGATCAAGATTTTGGGTAAATAAAATCGGACCCATATTTTAACGATCCCGGTGGGTCCGTAATGAAATATGGGACCTCGGTATATGCCCGAAATCGAATTCAGGGGTCACTAGCTCAAGTTATGAATTTTTGTAGAAAATTTAAAATCTAAAAATCTAATGGTTTTAAAGAATTGATTGATGTTTGACCTTGTTAGTACCGAGTCAGTATTTTTGTCGCGACTCAAACCCTATAAGGGTCGTTATGGCGCCGGACAACACTATCTGGCAAGCGAACACTAAGAAGTTAATTAAATCTCCATTTTAGTAATTATTGAAGTTATTCCTTTTATACATTAAACGATAAATAATGAAATTTATTGAAATATAGTGATGGCTTTAACAAATTTAATGTTGAACAATCCCATAATCTTCCCAGAATCCGGTGTCACAAGTGCATGAGCTATTTCTAGGAAACAATGTAATACAAATCGTACGGAATACAAATTGGACAGAAAGTAAATAGAGTAATCAGAATGAGACTCTGCTGGCTGCGGGTCATCTCGAGAAGTGCACCTTACCTAAGTATCTATATCAACCATGCTGCTACGCCTACTAGACCACTATAGATGCATGTGCCTATGCAACAAAAATGCATAGCAAGTGTAGCATGAGTACGAAAATAACATGTATTAAGTAAGTATCTCGTCTAATCTCGAAAAAGTAGAGACGAGAGGTCGACTTCGACACTTACTAGTGGTCCAATAATAATATGTCAATAACATAGTAAGTTGTGGATTTTCATTAAAAAAAATGGATATAACTCAATAGCATGAGACAAGTAAGCAATGCTTTCTTTTATAGAAAATTTTCAAATTCATTTTCATCATTGTATACACTTATCTTAGGCTAGGGAGAACAAATATCAAAATCAATGAATACAAGGCAAGCAATACAAGCATGCGCAAATCATGTCGAGGACGTACGGACCGATCCAATAATATTTAAATTGTACACTGTTAGAGGGTCGACAACGTGAACCATAGATGCATCTATTTAATCTATCGAGGCGTTGGACCCGTTTCACAATATATAAACACATTCAAACAGTCAATCAAGAACTCATAAAGGAGCAATTATCCAAGAAAGGGCAATTTCTCTTTTTGAAAATCAACAAATGATGACTCGTCTTTTAGAAATTTATTTGCACGCTCGATATGCTTTAAGCAATTTTAAATTGACAGCAAGATTTCAAATATAGCAAGTAAAATATGCTTTTGGGTCCTAGACTATCCGGACATAAGCATAATAGTAGCTACGCACGGACACTCATTACCTTGTGCATACGTAGCTCCCACAAATAGAAGCACATATCCAATTAATTCACCTATGGGGACAATTCTCTCTTACAAAGTTAGAAAGGAGACTCACCTCGCCCCGAAGTTCTATAACCAGCATTCCGCGCCCTTCCGAAGACACAAATCGATGCACAACGCTCCAAAACTAGCCAATAATTATGCAAATCCATTAATTTATGCTCAATTACTCATGATAATTATCACGACCCAAACCCCGGTTGTGATGGCGCCCAACACCTTGTTAGGAAAGCCCGACCATTTAATATTTCCATCCTAATTATTAAACTAAAAAAAATACCAATTAAGCATAAACTCTCATTTTCTTAATAATAAAAAAATAGGGCGAAAACCAAAATAACAGTAATAACAGCCCAATAGATCTGGCGTCGCAAGTCTGAGCCTCTAGATACAACTGGATATCATCCTATACATAAACAAGTCTAGTGCGGGAGTAAAAGAAATGACAAGAGGAGAAAATCGGGTCCTGCGGACGCCGGGAGCTACCTCGAAGACTCCGACACTGAACCGAGCAGCAGCAAATAATCCCAGCTAAACCTCCGGGTACCTGTATATGCACACAAGGTGCAGGGAGTAAAGTGAGGACTCCAACTCAGTGAGTAATAGCAATAAATAACAACTGAAAGAAAGGAATCCTGTAAGAACACTATGCATTTCTATAAATAACAGTACAGGTAGTAACATTTCTAAATGGGGAAAATCCAGTACCAACCCCCTACAGTCCAGCAGCTTTCCAACACTGCTACGGCGCGCAGCCTGATCCTCACTAATACTGCTGCGGCGTGCAGCCCAATCCGATATAATATATATAGTGTTGCGGCGTGCAGCCCGATCCAATATAATATATAAAATGCTGCTGTGTGCAGCCCGATCCAATATAATAGTCGACTGCGCTCACTGGAGGTGTGTGCAGACTCCGGAGGGGCTCCTTCACCCCAAGCGCTATAATACTGCGGCGTGTAGTCCGATCCATATAATATATCATTGCGGCGTGCAGTCCGATCTATATATATAACATACTATTGTGGCGTACAGTCCGATCCAATATATGTATATGTATATACTGGTGCGGCATGCAGCTCGATACGGTATATATCAAATACCCTCACTATGGGGTCCTTGACCCCTCTCAGTCAATATAGGCTTGGCCTCTTGGGCCCACTCAGCTAAGACAGGGCATTCAACCCTAGGTATTTCTCATTTAGAGTGCAATTTGCTAATACCAGTTCATATTATGTTTTTTTTACAGTTTAGGACATGACTGAGAGTATGTGTTCAACAGGTAAAGTGAGGTCAATTAGCTCAACATGCCCCCTAAGGGTTCTACAGATCGACACAAGGCTCCAAACATGGCAACTAGCCCAGAATATACGGTTATAAGCTTAGTCTTAGTTAAAAGTACAGTAAGTCCTCAATAGGGATGGACCGAGTCCAAATCCCTAGCAATAACATCACCACACTCATCATACGACGCGTATCTCATCTCAACATAGCACCACATAGTGCAAATACGGGGTTTCAAACCCTCAGTATATCAT
>MU781720.1:0-26171 GCA_026770625.1 Nicotiana glauca
TAATACAAAAATGGTATTTTGTTTTGTTTTTCCTTTCAAAAATTAGAACAAGTCCTAGTATTTCTACTTATTTCACGAGTTATTATTTAAACAAACAATTATCAACAAATTGCCACACAAATTCAAAAATTATTTTTGCCTATATTTTGGAACAATTTGCTTGGGGAAAAAATCACGTGCTCACATAGTGTATATCTCTACTAACTTAAGCTAGCTAAATCTAGGATCAATAGGACTTTAAGGTTGTAATATAGGTTAAGGGACGAATATGATACATTTAGAAATAGTGGCTAACCCTCCTAAGCACTTTAATACACTACATTCATGATTCCAACACATTCTTCTCAACCAATTCATTCTTCTATATTTCCACTAGCACAAATCAATAAGAATTGGAAGTGTGTATTTTTCTACATACTTTCACTATCATTTTTTCCTTTTCTTTTCCTTTTTTTTTCTTTTCTTCACACACTCTATACATTAAAGTTAATTGGCTAGCGACCTTTGATTTCAAGTGCTCCAACGGGCCCTTCCATGGTTCCACTCAAAAGCTACTCCCCAACCTCTAACCTTACTTCTTTTAGCAACTAAGTGACTTAGGAGTTAAAGTTTCAATCAATATCAAATTAAGAATAAAATATGGGTGTGGCTTGTAATTTGGTGCCAAAAGAAGGGTCTATAGGCTCTAGCAACGGAAAAATTTATTTTTATGTGACAGGCACATCCATGATCAAGCAAGAAAATGCCTACATCATCTCCTTGATTAGCACAACTTATAATTTCGCGTCAATTAACACATGGGGAAAGTTATAGACTACACAGGATAGCACAGAAAATTACAAATCCTCACATACACGTTGCACATGACTCAATCAAGATAGTTTTGTTCAACTCTCAAATCAAGCAAGTACACATAATTGAGAAATTTAAGCAATATTGCACTATGTGGCATACAAGTCAAACAACTGAGAAACAACGTCACAAAATAGGCTATTTACTTTGCTTAGGATTCACAATCCATACCAAATACACGGGAAAATAGAATGTATGTCCTAGCCTAATGTGCCAGCATCAACCATGTCAATTAGTATCTCAGAGCGACTCAGTTTATTACTAAACTAATCCTAAAAAAATAAAGTGCCTGGCTTGAGCTACATCCTTGGAAAAGAACCGGTGCCCAAAGAAAAACTAAGGAATACTACCTAGTTATTCTAAAAAAGAATCTTTTTGGTGTTTTTATATCGGAATTTTATCCCTCAAGAAAATTTTCCAAAAGATCCATCATCGGGAAAAGTCCGAGCTTTTTTAATTTTTTTTTCTTTTGTATTTTTATACTTTTTTTTCTTTTGATTTAAAGCAACTAAACACTAGACTAACTACACTAGAACTACTAAAAGAAACAAATTAAAACAAGTTGATACAAGATATACAGCTACAACACAAGTAGTATTCCTCCCACCCCACACTTAAACTATGCATAGCCCTTGATGCAAGTAAAAGTAAAAAAAAATAGAGTAGGGTGAAAAGAAAAACTCCCTGTTAGTCAGAGTCCACCTCCACCAGCAATTCTGGGCTCATCATCATCCAGTCCTAGAGGCGCCAAAGTCATGGGCCCCGTAGCACCATTTCTATCCTCATCCTCAGTGTTTGAGCCCTTGATAGAGTTGACGTCCTCCGATGAGTGAACGGGGCTACCAGGTGCAATCCCCAACATCTCCTTGGATGTGCTGGACAAGTTATCACGTAAATGCATACACTCCTCGTCTGAAATACCTGCCCTACTCATAAGTAAGTTCAATGAGTTATAAAGGTACCTGTTAAAGTTCTCGTCTCGCTCCATCCGGGCTGCATAGGTGAGTTTTGACGATGTCTCAAATAGAGATCTCATGTCCATAAGCCCTAATAGAGCCTCCACCGCCTCATCATGTCTGGGGTACTCCGGCACTCCTTAAAATAGCATATACCAAGTCAGTAAATTGTTGAAGAAAACCGCTTAATCTATCGCCTAAATCTCGTAGGGGCCATCTCACTGAGCATAATCGCAGCCACATTAATGGGTCAGCCGGTCATTAAGAAGAAGATGACACACACTCTAGCTCGAGTGTAGTCGCTATTGTGCTCTGCCGGTATGAGTCTCACTTCCACAAAATTTTGCCACACTTTGGCAGCTTTGTTGAAGTCAGAGCGGACCATAGAAAGGTGAATGTTGCCCTACTTCCTCATCCACTTGGCATTGGAATTCACGCCACAAAGAGTGTGACATATAAACTAATATTTCGGGCTTCTGATAAATCGTTGGAGTCTCTTTGGGTTTGCATTCTCAACCCCCAAATATTTGCATAAAGACTCTCTATCCATCGACATATCCTTCCCTCTTATGCGTGAAGTGTCTAATTGGTAATCCCAGTTAGCATACAGCTCTTGAACCATGCTCAGGTTTGCAAGCCCCTTGTATTCCAAGAACTTGTGCATTTTTAGAGGAGTACCTCTTGGAAGTTTCTTTCTAACGACGTAGTATTAATCCCCATATCATAAATGTACCATCCAGATGGCACGAAGACCCGATGCCATGCAATAGCTATAGCATCAACCAAATCTAAATGAGGCCTCAGCATTAATGGGGCCTGATGAGATCCCTCGGCAACCTATTTTCCTTTGGAATGCCATGAAGAGATTTCTTCGTGCTTGCGCTTTTTGGGTGCAGGAGAAGTGGTGGAGAACTTTCCAATGACTTTGCCTTTGCTAGATCCATCACAATCCATAGTATTCTGCAATACAAATAAGCACAATTGTGAGAACACTGCAAGAAATATGCCTAAGGTTGTTGTGCAAGTCATGAAATGATCCCACACTTAAAACCGACGGCACAATGTACACTATGTCACAATTTTGGATCCAACATATACAAATGTTGCACCCTTAGCAATGGGTACTCAAGAGTTTCGCATTCCATACAATTATGATTGATCATAGCTACGCGAATTCACATTAAGGTAAGCAAGATGCATATGGTATGCACCTTTCACAACTCCTAGACTAGTCAAAATTACAAGATTCTACAACATACATTATATAAAATTAGTGGAGTAGGAACATGTATTGCATCAAAGCCACACCCCCTAGCACGTAAAAGCATCCATACACAACCCACACTTAGCCCAAATTCATACACAAAATACCCGATTACTCAGACTTCACATGTACACCAAAATCCTCATTCAAACATTTAAACAAACACCTTGCTGGCATAAAGTGTGTGCTTCTAATTCAATAATGGTGGAATATGGTGGCCCTCTCAATTTTCAACAAAGTAGAAGGAATTCTAATGTACTAGTCCACATACACAACAACCACATAAATTCGACCAACACAAGCCATCCACCATAAAATTTCATTAAAACTACATAGGGAAAAATATTTGGGGAATTAGGGCTCTTGGGAATAGGATATCTAATAATCAAAAATAACAAGAAGAAGAAAAAATAATAACTTACCTAGAGAGTGTAGAAGGATGGCAAAAGAAAAACTTTTAGAAATTTGTGTGAGGAAGAAGAGAAAAGTCGGGCAGAAGTAGTAGCGTTTTGTCTGTGCGTTGCGTTCCCCTTTTCATAGTTTTGTTTTGTGTTTCGGTGTGTTTGAGTTATGGTTAAGTTGGGTCTTAGGATGGGTTATAGTATTAGTGTAAATGGGTATTTGGGTTGGGTTAACTAGGTGTGGGTCAATAAAGATATGAAAGAAATGAAAATAAAATTAAAAAAACTTACCTGATCTCCCCTCAGCTCAACGCCTCGCGCCCTACCTGGCACTGAGGCTTTTGTAGATAGTTTTTCCAGTGCCCCAGGCAGTGTTGGGGGCTGTTTCGTGAAGGTATTATTATTTTTTTTTTTGAAAAAACATCCCTATACCCCGAGCCTTTCATATACCCAATTTACATGTCCTACATAATTATATCTAAAATTTCTATACCTACAAAGAAAATTAAAAGCTCTATCTACTATAACTAAAAGAAAACATAAGAAGTTAAACTAGAAAAGCAACAAAAATTGGGTTGCCTCCCAATGAGCGCCTAATTTAATGTTGAGGCATGATGCAGAGTCTTTCTTACTCATCAGCGAGTACAACCTTGGTCTTCTCACGATTAATCATTCCTCCCCAATAGTGCTTGACTCTATGTCCATTCACCAAAAATTTTCTTTCACCATTTAAAGCTCGCAGCTCAATTGCACCATAAGGAGTGACTCTCACCATCTCAAACGGACCTGACCATCTTGATTTTAGCTTTCCAGGGAACAGTCGTAGCCTAGAATTGAATAATAATACTTGTTGGCATGGCTCGAAGTGACGTGGCTTGATATGCTTGTCATACCATCTTTTTGTCTTTTCTTCATAGGCTTAGAATTATCATAAGAGTGTAGCCTAAACTCATCTAACTCATTCAACTGCAAAAGTCTTTTATCTCCTACGGCCTTAAGGTCCATGTTTAGCTTCTTAATGGCCCAGTATGCTTTGTGTTCCAGTTCAACAGGCAAGTGACATGCCTTTCCATAAATGAGCCTGTAAGGGGGCGCACTAATTGGCATTTTATATGCAGTTCTATATGCCCATAAGGCATCTAACTTTGCAGCCTAATCCTTCCTATTCACACTCACCGACTTCTCTAATATTTGCTTTATTTCTCTATTTGACACCTCAGCTTGCCCACTCGTTTGAGGATGATATGTTGTAGCAACTCTGTGGCGAACTACATATTAGCTAGAAGGTTATTCAACAATCGATTTCAGAAATGAATCCCCTCATCACTAATAAAGAAACATGGAGTCCCAACTCTCGAAAATATGTTCTTTTTCACAAAATCAGCTATCACCATGGCATCATTTGTTGGCAAAGCAATTGCCTCCACCTATTTTGACACATAGTCAACTGCTAGCAAAATGTATTTGTTTCCTCTGGACAGTGGAAATGGTCCCATAAAATCTATCCCTAAAAAATCAGAAACTCAACTTCTAGTGTTATTCAAAGGCATCCCATGCCACCTTGTGATTGTTCCTGTCTTTTGACATTGGTCACACTTCTTAAAAAATGCATGGGCATCCCTGAATAAAGTTAGCCAAAAGAGACCGGATTGTAGTACCTTTGCAGCTATTCTAACTCCTCCATGATAGCCCCCATAAGGTGATGCGTGACAATCATACAACACTAATTCCACCTCCTTTTCAGGAGTGCATCTCCTTATCAACTGATCAGCACATTGTTGTACAAATAGGGCTCATCCTAGTAGTAAAAGTTCATATCATGTAAAAACCTCTTTTTAGCTTCAGATTGGATTTCAGGAAGAAGCAACCCACTCACAAGATAATTAACATAGTCTGTGTACCATGGAGGAGGGTCTTGGGTGATAGCAAAAAGTTGCTCATCAGGAAATACTTCTTTAATTTGGCCACCCACCTCCACGTGATGATGATTTTCCAGTCTTGATAGATGGTCAGCTACTTGGTTCTTTGTCCTCTTTCGATATCGTATTTCTACATCAAATTATTGTAGCAACAAAACCCAGTGCATCAGTCTAGCCTTAGATTCCTTTTTTGTAAATAGATTGATGCATGATCAGTATGGACTATGACCTTCGTTCCCACCAAGTATGCCCGAAATTTTTCAAAGGCCCACACAATAGCTAACAACTCCTTCTCATTGGTGGTGTAACTCAGCTATGCATCATCTAGAGTCTTACTTGCATAGTAGATGGAATAAAACACCTTGTCCTTCCTATGGCCTAGCATTGCCCCAATAGCTTGGTCACTTGCATCACACATAAGTTCAAATGGTATGGACCAATCGGGTGCCACAATAATGGGAGCAGACACCAACTTCTTTTTAAGTTCTTCAAATGCCTTGAAGCAGGCGTCATCCAAGTTGAAAGTTAAATCTTTTTCAAGAAACCTACACAAAGGAGTAGAAATTTTTGAAAATTCTTTAATAAAGGGCCGATATAATCCCATGTTTCCCAAGAAACTCCGGACACCCTTCATTGAAATAGATGGAGGTAATTTTTCAACCGCCTCCACCTTCACCTTATCAACTTCAATGTCACTCCTAGATATTATGTGACCCAACACGATGCCTTCTTATACCACAAATTGAAATTTTCCCTATGCAGTACCAAATCTCTTCACAACGGCCCAACACCTTGCTTAAATTCCTCAAGAAATCATCATAAGAAGACCCAAAAACTGAAAAATCATCCATAAACACTTCCATGAATTTTTCCACCATGTCGGTAAAAATAGCCATCATGCACCTCTGGAAAGTGGCTGGTGAATTACAAAGACCAAACGGAATTCACTTAAAGGCAAAAGTACCATAAGGACAAGTAAAAGTGGTCTTCTCCTGATCCTCTAGGTGTTAGCACCTGATTTTTTCCCTAAGTGAATTACTCCCAAAAATTCAAACAAAATGATTTCTTTTATTATTTTACAATTTTGTGGATTTTATGGCAATTCTTGTTAATTGTTTGCATTTGTTTGTGCACTTTTATTATTGTTTAAATCATGAAAAATACAAATACTTGGCATTTGTTTAGGATTTAATTCCATATTTTAGGATTAATTAATAGTTAAGAAAAATAAAGAAAATGACAAAAATGAACTTTTTGCATTTTTAGTTTTAACTTTTCTTAGTTTGTGTTTAAGTAGAAATTAGTGTATTTAGGAATTGAATAAATTTGTGGAAGTCAATGTGGGTTTTATTTTTGAATTTGGTATTTAATACAATCAGAAAAAATATAAAGACCAAATGAAAATAGAAAAAAGAAATAAAAGAAAACAATTTAAAAGGGGCTGGCTTAATAATGCCTAATTGGGCCAAATTGGCTTAGCCCAAGCCCAAAACCCCACTCCAGCCTAACCCAATCCCTGATCCGATCCAGAGACGCCCAAGACGACGTCGTTTTGGCGTCAATGGATCATGACCGTCCATACCCTCAAATCTAACGGCCCGGATTGATTCTTGAGTTAAAATAAAAATGTCAAATTAATCCCCAAAACCCTAAAACATATGCATCATCCTCGTACATACAATCCCCCCTGTAACGCCACTATACCCGCCGTCTCCGCCACTCTCCGCCCTAAAGCTGACGGCCGAAAATCGCCGCCGCCGCCGGCGGTGCTCCAAATTACCCCAAAAATACACCCCAGGCTCCTCTTCCTCCTCTTCTCATATCTACCATTCGTTTTGCCCAAATCCTAACCAAAACTCTCGAATCTTGATTTGAAAAATCCGGCCAAAACCCTACTTTGTCCAAACAGTCCCAAATTCATACCCTACACTCCCCTGACCTCCCCCATCCCTAATCCCTAACCAAAATCACTCGAATCTAAGTGAAACTGAATAGATTTTAAATCTACGTTTCCTGGGTTTCGAGTCTATTTTGGGAATTTTCAAAGTCGAGTGAATTCTAGTTAATATTATAGGCCTATTTTTGACAAAATAGACGTATAATATTAACTGGAAACCGATTTCGAAGGACATTTCTTGGAAAGTCTGAAATCAATAAGTTCCCTCCTAATTACTTCTTTCTTGTTTCGTTTATGGGTATGACTATCTGTGTTCTTTGATGCAATTGTTTAGTTTGCTTCTAGTTTGATTTGAATTTTAGACCTAGGTCGTTTAAATTTTTGGATTAGCTTTCATTTGTTTTGTTAATTGGTTCATATTAGTTTAATTTTGATTTTCATTTTTGTTTCATTGTCGAGTATTGGTTTAATTTTGATTAGTCAAATTGATTAGTTTAAGTTGTATTTTCGTTTAGTTTTACTTCGATTCAATGGTTGTTTTGGCAATTCTGATAAGTAGTGTAGTATTGGGTTGGCCTTGTAATTTGATTTTATTTCCTTTTCAGATTTTTAGTTTAATTGTGTGTTGAACACTGCTTGATTCTATCTGATTGAATTACTATTTTTGTTAGTTTAATTAGGTTTGTTCCTCATTGCAGTATTCATTGACAAGTAATTAGTTTTAGGTAATTAAAGATAGATAATTGGAATTAATTAGTTTAGTAATTTCAGGGGATGTTCAAGGGGTATTTTGGGTATTCCTAGATAGGAAGAATGTTATGGGTTAAATTAGAATATTCTAGGACCTTCTAAAATAGGACTTCAGTACATAATTCAGAACTTAGGTGCACTTGCTTGAGCAACAAGTTAGAAAATAAGGGATTAATTGAATAAAAAATGAGGGACATGTGCTGTAAATAGGAAATTTCAGGCTGCCCTCATTTTGCCTATATAAGGGCATAAATAGTGCCTTCATGGAAAAGTTTTTCACCCCTCTAGAATTCCTCCAAAATTAGTCTTCAAGATTCATAGAGCAGAATTTGAAATTCAAAAAACAAACACTCTAAATTTAATTCTTCAAAAACCCAAAAAAACAAAAAACCTTCAAAAATCAAAAAATATTGTTCCATTGATATACCTTAGGTTAATTTTGAGTTTTAGTTATGGATTCACATCTTCCAGTTCAATATTTGGTTGCTGAAGTATCAAAGACTTGCTGGGTTTGAATTCGAGTAAATTTGGGTTTAATTGAGCTGTTTTAGTCGTCTATTGGGTTCTGTCACTCGTTAGTTCATCCCTGGGTGTTTGAGAAGTTGTTTATGATTTGAAAATTACTCCTGTTGTTGCTGTGGTGATCACTGTTAAACTTCTGCTGGTGCTGATCTTCTTTATTTCTCACATTTATTCTAATTCCAGGTACACAGCTGTAACTTTGGCAATTGTAAGCTGAAAACATGCAGAATGAATATATGTGAAGAATTGAAGCATAAGTTTTGACTGAGTTCTCTTCCTGAGTTGTGTATCTAAACACTTGGTTCACTGATGTTATGTATATCTCTGTTGGTTTTGTAATAATTGGACTGAATAAGTCATTACTACTCAAATGCGTAACAAGTTTTTCTTAAGTTGAGTACTAGTTGTAATTAATTCTATGTTAGATTAATAGAATAGTTCATGTTAGCTTTAGTTGATTTCCTGTCAGCTGTTTCATAAATTTGTTTAAAAGTGACTCAGAAACGTGATAAAGCCTTTGGTAGTCGTTCTCATTTTCAGTATAATATTAAATAGAACTTTGCTGAACTGTTTTGGATTGATCTGAGTTCCAGTAGGACGAAGGTATCAAGTTCAAAAATAGTTGATCGTTTAAGTTTGCATGCTAATTAGGTAGGAGGTATAACATGTGTATCGTAATAATAAGCATATATAAATTTGTTAGTTTGGATGTTGGAATTGAACTTGAGTTTTAGCACGTCTGTTTACCTTCTAAATCCGAATTGTATAATCGTCCTCTTGAACGATTTTGAGTGTCAAGTTAGCATAGTGTAAGTGTTAGCCAAATGATTTGAAATGGCTATAATGTGTGGCCCAGCTAAAAACAGCCAGGATTGTACCCCTAAACTTTCTCCCTCACTTCAAGCTGGGCTCGTTTTGGGCCCAAGGCTTAAATATTCCAATGGAGATTTTGCCCCATCACATGACTCCAATTTGCTAAAAGGTTCTCTTCTTGTTTAAATGTAGATATGAATTCAGGGACCCAAATATAGTAACTCTTAAACAATATTAATTAATTAAGGCTTTTTCCTTTTATTATTAGAAACAAAATAAATAGGAAAATTATAGTTTGCTTTAGGATTGGCCTTTAAATAATAAATGAGGTGAGCCCCGACAAATAAAATACATAAATTGCGGGGCCCTCTTTAAATGTTATACTAAAAATACCTAGACTTCGGGATGGGCCGTTTATAAAATTTCACAGCCTTCCCCAAAAGATAACAACGCGTTAGTCATTTTAGGCGCGTTTTTGATAATTTTACCTTCTTAAATACGGGTGCACATTTATGTGACCCAAATCCAAATCTCAACGAAGTCGAAATGTGTCAAAAATTGCGGGTGCATTTATGTGACGTGATTTGAGACATGTTTTCATGACGTTGCAATTCTCTTAAAATAATAATAATAAAGCGGTTCAAAGTGAAAAAGCACATAGGTTACAACGTGTACTAAAATCAAATAAATAAGCCAAATATGACAGTTGAGCGACTGTGCTAGAACCACGGAACTCGGGAGTGCCTAATCCCTTCTCTCGGGTTAACAGAATTCCTTACCCGGATTTCTAGTTCGCGACTGTAATATAGAGTCAAACCCTTTCCTCGATTCGGGATTAAAATTGTGACTTGGGACACCATAAATCTCCCAAGTGGCGAATCTGAATCTCTTAATAAACGAATCCCGTTTCGATTGTCCTTTAATTGGAAAAACTCCTTTTATTATACCCCTCATGGGGTGTAGTAGCGAAAAATGAGGTGTGACAGCTCTGGCGACTCTGCTGGGGATACAAACCCAGAACTTTGGTTCAGGGTTTAAGAATTCGAACTTAGAATAATTGTTATGTTTGGCTTTATCTAATTTTCCTACACGTTTCATGCTAAATGTGCTAAATGCTATGCCGCTTTGATATTATCTGAACTGTATATAAACTGTGCCGAAACACCTTCTCTTCTCACCTCCGCGGATGTGCTTACTGGTTGAGACTCCCTATTCTATTAGTGTCATACCTTGAAATAAGAAAGAGGCTGGATAAGTTACTAAGCCGGACGATCCCGCGGGTCCACGGTACGTAGCCCCCTCCTCGACTCGAGTTGTCCGCTCGGGTACACAGTCTAGAACACATACCCAGGTTTTGAACCTAGAATAACTTGACTTCATGCCGGATCCCTAGTAGGAGCGCTTATTTGCATCCCGTACATATGACTTAGGGGACTCAACACAGGGGTTGGGTCCGTCTAGGACAGGTAACCTGAAATGAAAAGACCATCCTGATGCATCTTACGTGTTGCGTGTGCATTTATTTGTCTTGGACTCACATGCTGACCGACTTGAATATTTGGAGAAATTGAAGAAAAAAAGAGAGAGAAATAGCAGTGTAAAGAGTAATTCCCTATTTTAGAAAAACGACCAATGTCAAAATAGAGTCGAAACTCTGCTGAATTTTTGAGAAAAATGAAAAAAGAAGAAAAGAGAAAAAGGAAAATTTGTTCTTACAAAAATGGTTTGTTTTATTTGTCCTGTTTTTCGAAATAGTGTAATTTTCGAAAAGTGTCTTTTTTTCAAAAATAGTTAGTTTATTTGCCCGAACTACGCTGGTTTGATTCTCACCGGATGTGAGATACGTATGCAACCCTCATCGGGTCCAACCATCCATTTTCAAACAATAGCCAAATAATGTCAAAATTTTAAATTGTTGCCAAAATAAGTCGGGTGATGCCATTCTTGTTAAAAATAAGTTGAATGTCCCTAAAGGGGCGCCGGAAGGCTATTTTTGTAAGAACAGCCATCTTGAGTCATTTTGAATTATTTGCGAGCACAGCCTTAAAATCTTCACCCAAAGTGGTGAGAGGCTGTATTCGCGAAACCAGCTTTTTATTTTTGAATCAAAATTTGAATGAAAAGAATAGTGTCGTGTTTTGTTCTTTTTAGGTCAAAATAAGTGATTAAATCACCTTAATAAATGTAAAGGATGAGCACGATTCAAAACAAACCTTTCTCAACCATGAATAAAATCCCTTTGGAGTTGCGTCTATGGTGGAACGATCTGGGAAAAGAAGGGCAGAGAGAGGTCAACAAATATTTGAAGGGGCTTACCGATTTATTGGAGATTGCCCCTCGGGGAGACATCATCAGAGCTTTGGTCACATGTTGGGACCCGGCGCACAATGTGTTCCATTTCTAAGACTTTGAGCTTACCCCAACACTAGAGGAAATGGCTAGGTACATTGGAAAAGATGAAGTTCCTTTAAGGGACAAGTACTTAGTTGCCCCGAGAATTGTAGCCATGCATAGATATCTAGACTCTCTAAAGATACGCAGGACGGTTAACAACCCAGATCTGGTAAATGGCTTTTGCACCCCACACTTCATATACCATAGATATGGCCACATCGGGGGGTTCAACAACCGGAAAGCAAGATATGTAGTAATTGGAACCGCCAAAAATGGGAGGAGCATAAGCGTTTCGCTTTTATGGTGGTTTTTCTGGGGCTTGTGGTATTTCCAAGGAAAGACGGAAATATTGACATAAAAATAGCCAGGGTCATCGGTACTTTAATGGCTCAAGCCAAAGGCACTCTTGCGCCTATGATATTAGCCAAAATCTTTCGCGCTCTTACAGCCTACAAAGCCGGGGGAAATTTCTTCGAGGGGTGCAATCTACTGCTGCAAATGTGGATGACCAAGCACTTGTGCCATCGTACTCAGTTCTTAAGTTGTGGGTCTCCAAAGAAATTCATAGAAGAGTTCTATACAAGGATTTCGAAGGGTCAATCTGCCTGAAGGCCTCACGAGTTGGACGATATATTTCCGGTCCCTTACTGCTAGTCAAATAGAGTGGACACTTGGATGGTTGCCTATTGATGAAACCATATATATGCCAGCAGCAAGGCCACACTTCTTCCTAATGGGTCTTAAGAGCATTCAGCCTTATGCCCCGTATCGGGTTTTAAGGCAACTCAGAAGGTGCCAAAAAGTGCCAAAAGACGGAGATCTTAGTGCTCAGGTAGTTGAGATTAGACCTGATGGACAGTTTCCTGAAGCAAGAGTCCGCTAGATTTGGAACGAATGTCAATACTTAAAAGCAGATACTTGCGTGCAGTATCGGGCCAAAGGCGAAGTATCGCCAGGATACCTTGCTTGGTATGGGAGAGAATATGAGCACGAGAGTCCAGCTAAAAGACCTCACATCCAAGAGTTTGTCAAATCCTCGCAAGAACAGTGGGCCTGGTTAGCCAAAGAAAATGAATACAGAGCCAAAATAGGAGAATTGGAAAAGCGGGTCCAAGACCTTAAGTTTGAAAATAGCGTGCAAGTTGCGGCTGACGAGGGTGAGAAAAATAAATTGGCCAAGGAGAATGAAGGCTTACGAGCCCAAATGCAAAAGATGAAAATAGCGGCCGAAAATCCTGTCAGGAGTGCCAAAGATGCAAAACTTATAGAAAACCTAAGGCAAAAAGTGAATGACTATAGTTTTGACCTTAACAAAGCGGAAAGAGAATTATCCGGGGTTAAAAAACAATTTGCTAAAAATGCAGAAGAACTAGCCCGCATGGTTAAGCATTTGAGAGAAGAATACGATAATGAGGTCACAGGATTAAAGAAAAGGGTCGTCGCCCCAGAAAACAGAATGATCAAACAGGCAAAAGAATTCAAGGTTGAAAGGGAACATTGCTACACAGCATTGGCACAATTGGAAATGGACCTACACCAGCTCCAGGAACAAAATCAGCAGACTTTGGAGGCCAGGGCCCAACAGATAGGGTGGTTGCTTCAGGAAAAAGGCATAATCAGAGAGAGAATAATAACTATTGCTCACTACATTAATAGGAAATGCCAAATGTGCGAGAACATGACTCAGACTATCTTCTTTGCATCGGTGATGATATTTGTGAAACAGATAATGAATGACCTGGACAGACTTCAAGGGGAACTTGCATATAGGCCCGCGGCGAGACCGAACGATGTCCCGCGGGCACCAGGAGCTTTAATGTATTCATAATTGTCATTTGAGTCTGTAATTCCTTTTACTAAAGTCTGTCAGTTGTATGAGTTTGTATTTTTGTTTTGGGTCGGTCTGTATTTTCATTTTGAAACAGAATAGTTGATGGTGGAGTTTGTAGTTCGTTTTGTCATTTAGAGTCTGTTAGTTGTCCTAATGCGTCTGTTTTGAGTCTTTGTAATCGAAATATTTTCTATCAGTAAAATTGAAAATTCCAAAACATTTTGCTTCTATTTTTGCATTTATTTTTGAAAACTACGCTTGGTCTGATTCATGTGGGATCATGATACGTAGTCAATCTCCATAGTATCCGACCGTAACCATATGAAAAAGGAAAAACAAAATAGACAATAAAGGGAAAAGAAGAAAAACAAAAGAGAAAGAAAGGAAAAGCGGAAAACAAAGAAAGATAAGAAATCAAATGAAAGAAACAATGATAGTACAAGAAACAAGGAACAATGAGAAAAATAAGGGCAAAGAAATAAAGAAAAGTTGCGATCATGAATAAAGGAAAGCCGGGATGACGCAAGCAGTCGAGCAAATGCATAATAGAAACCGTTAACTACCTAGGCGCATTCATTCCCTAAATGTGCGGTTATCTACTTGTTAATGCCCTAACCGCTAACAACGTTGTTGTTGATGATAAGTCCAGGCAGGTGGTTAAGTTGACTGGCATTCTGGCAACCCACTCATACAACATTCGCTCTAAAGGTATGTCGAAAATGGTCAACCAAGAGTTAGAAGCAAGCATTGTCGACCCGTCTAGGGAGGAAGAAGTTGTGGATGTCAATGCAATGAAGGAGGGAATGTATAAATTGAAGCAACAGATGGCCGAAATGTACCAGTCATGGGCAAAGGGACACCCACTACCAACCTATCCTGCTAACCCTACCTACATCCCACCATTAGCTCAGCCACAAGATCCTCCCACAGTGAATTCCTCTCCGGTATACCCTACCTACCCGCAATACTACGCAACCACCTCCTAAACACCCCTACCACCACCACCCAAACAAATCCCATGCCCCCCACCACCAATCACTCCTGTGTTTGTGGCTCCTCCACCCGTCGCATTACACAGATCTTCTAGTGAGCCTGTCACGACCCAGATTTCCCACCATCAGGAGTCGTGATGGCGCCTACTGTCGGAGCTAGGCAAGCCGAACATTTAGAAACACATCACCGATTTTGTTTAAATAATAAAGTAACGGAAACATTAAAATAAATCGGAAGAATTTAAAAATGTATAAATAACTAAAACTGAAATACAAAACTTCAAATTACACTTCTACCCAGTACCTGGTGTCACTACTCACGAACTTCTAAGATTCACTAAATACAACCGTCTGAAAGAAATCATAACAGTCTGTTTCAATACAAGAGTTAACAAACTGAATAAAGATGGAAGAGACTCCGGGCCTGCGGATGTCATCAAGGCTACCTCAAGAGTCCTTGGACTAAAGATCTGCTCCCGATCTAATGTCGCTGCGGTCTGAAAGCTGCGTCCTGATCTGTGCAAAATAAATGCACACGGTGTAGCATCAGCACAACCGACCCCATGTTCTGGTAAGTGCCTGGCCTAACCCCGGTGAAGTAGTGACGGGGCTAGACCAGGCTACCAGATAAACCTGTGCAGATTTATATATACAAGTACAACAAAATAATAGCGGAAAGTAAACAATTAAAATGGGAGGGGAACATGCTTATGGGGTAGCAGATAAAACGAAATATCAAGAGTAACAAGGAATCTACATCTGATTCCTTCTAACACAGAATAAGGGAAAACAAACTACTTTCACTTGTTTCAATTTCCTCTCGTTGCAGGCGTGCTACTCGATCCCATTTCTCAAAATATCACGTGGTAGGCGTACCACTCGATCCCATTTCATAATATTACGTCGTAGGTGTACCACTTGCTCCCATTTTATAATACCACGTGGTAGGCGTACCACTCGTTCCCATTTTATAATATCACGTGGTAGGCATACCACTCGCTCCCATTTCATAATATCACGTGGTAGGCATACCACTCGCTCCTATTTCATAATATTCCGTGGTAGGCGTACCACTTGCTCCCATTTCATAATATCACGTGGTAGGTGGTAACTCGCTCCCATTTCATAACATATATAAGTGGTCGGCGTGCCACACGATCCCATTTCTTTCAAAACAGTACACAAAATAATCCCGGCAAGGGAACAAGATAATATAATAAACTATCTCGGCAAGGGAGATCCAGCTATAACCAAACTTATTCAATTTCTACTTAACATATTTAAATCCATGCTCAGTCACAATAATTACCGACTCAGTGTTTAAAGGTTTCCAACCAAGTCCTCATAAACAACAATTAAGAATTCGATAACTTAGAAATTCAGGACTCACGGTCATGCTCGACACCAGTGTATAGATACTCGTCACCATGCCTATACACCGTACCCGACAAATAACAATTAGCAATTAAGACTCGACTCCTATTCCCTCGAGCCAAAGTTAGACCAAACACTTACCTCGGTCCGAAAATAGCAATCAAGACTCTAAAACCGCCTTTCCTTTAGAATCCAACTCCGAAACAATGATATCTAGGCACAATTTAGTTCAATAGTATCAATTGAGGCTCAACAACATAATCCCATAGCCTAGAAATGAATTTCCTATCATTCTTCCAAAAATACCAAATTCCGACACCGGGCCCACATGGTCCAAACTCGAGGCTTGGACCAAAATCCAATCACCCATAACCCCACGAGTTCAAATATGTAATTTCTTCCAAGACTCGACCCTAAATTGAGGTTGAATCACCCAATGTTCCCAAAGCCCTAGTTCTACCCAAAACCCTTAATTTCTACCTTGAATTCATGATTTAGGGCTAATAAATTGGTGTTTAGATGAAGAAATTATGAGGGAATGAAGTTAAGATCACTTACCCAAAGAGCTATGGAGAAGGAGAAGCTTGAAAATCGCCTATGGAGTGCTCAAGGGAGGAGCTCGTGTGAAGTAATGGGAAAATCCCGAAATGGGTTCTGTTTTTAGCTTTTAAAAAATCACTGGGCGTTTTTGTGCTACGTGTTCGCGACACAGAGGTCGCGTTCACGAAGAAGGGGGACCTGGGGTGTATCGCGTTCGTGAGGGTGTGATGCGAACGCGAAGAAGGAAAATTGGGGGGGGTCCAGGTTTGTCTTACGCGTTCGCGAAGGAGGGTGTGCGAACGCGTAGAAGGAAATTTCTGGGGTCTAAATCTGTGCTATGCGAACGCGGTGATGACACGCGAACGCGTTGAAGGGGGGACTGACACTATGCGATCGCGAGGACAGGTTCGCGAATGCGAAGTAGGGAAACATTAAGGCACTGCGAACGTGTGCCTGGGGCCGCGTTCGCGAAGAAAAAATTGACTGTGTAAAAATGAAGAAAAATCTGTTATGTTTTCAAGTGCAAAACCACCCCGAACCACCTCCGAATCACTCCCGAGCCCTCGGGGCTCCCAACCAAACACACACGCTAACTCAAATACATCCTACGAACTTGTTCGAGCGATCAAATTGCCAAGAAAACATCAAAATCAAGGAATCAAACCCCAAAACTTATGATTTTCATTTCAAAGTTCATCAACCTCTAACTTTAGATATTTAGGTCCGAAACACGTCAAAAGACGTCTTCTTTCGACAAAATTTCACAGAAAGCGCTTAACGCATATTTAAGACTTGTACCAGGCATCGAAACCAAAATACGAGCCCGATACCTATATTTTCTAACTCATTTTCATTTTCATTTTTCCTTAATAATTTCAGAAAACAATTTANTTTTTCTACAGACCTCCCGGGACCGTCACATCATGGGTCCTGGTTCGTTTACCCAAAATGTTGACCAAAGTCAACTATATCAATATTAATATCAAAATTCTTCAAATTTTTCACATAATTCACATATTTTAACATAAAAACTTTCCGGCTTCGCGCTCGAACTGCACACGCAAATCGATGTAACCAAAAGCGAGGTTTCCAAAACCTCGGAAGCGCGGAAAAAAGGGAGAAATACGGTGATGACCCTTTGGGTCGTCACAGAGCCCCTGTTCCAAACCCAGGAAAACCACTATTACCCACCTGAACCCACCTTCAAACCTCCAGAACCATATCCTTACACTCCCCGTCTTAATATCTCAGCTGAAGAAGAGAAGGCTCCCAAAAACCCTGAGCAGGAGGAGATGATACGAAAGGTGAAAAGCTTAGAGCAATCGTTCAGAAATATGCAGGGTCTAGGAGGACAAGTCAGTGTGGCCTACAAGGACTTGTGCTTGTTTCCCGACGTCCAGTTGCCCGCGGGATTCAAGCTACCCAAGTTTGATCTGTATGACGGACACGGTGACCCAGTAGCCCATTTGAGGGGATTTTGTAGTAAGATGAGAGGCGCTGGGGGAAGGGATGAGTTATTAATGGCATACTTTATCCAAAGTCTCAATGGTGCTGCTTTGGAATGGTACACGCGACAAGATCATGCTCGATAGTATACCTGGGATGATTTGGCCCAGGCATTTGCAAGACACTTTCAATATAATCTAGAGATTGTCCCGGACCAGCTATCACTGACCAAAATTGAGAAAAAACTGGGGAAAAGCTTCAGAGAGTACGATTTTTGATGGAGAAAACAGGCCGCAAGAGTTGATCCTCCAATGAAGGAAAGCGAGATGGTTGATTATTTTCTGCAGGATTTAGAGCCTACCTACTGTGGTCATCTAGTCTCGGCAGTTGGAAAAACTTTTAATGAGGTAGTGAAAATGGGAAGTATGGTGGAAGAGGGTCTCAATTCCAACAAAATTATGAGCTACTCGGCGATTAAAGCAACTACCCAGGCTATCCAGAGCGGCACTGGAGGCGCATTGGGAAAGAAAAAGAAAGAAGATGTTACGGTAGTGGAATTAAGAGCTTGGTCCAGGGGTCCGTCACCGTATTATCACCAACCACGACCTCATCCCCAAACCTACCCACACAACCCATATGGCCCACCAGAACACTACTATCCACCTCCCACCCCCTATTTTTCGATCCACCATGCCCAAACATAACCCCAACCTCAGGCGCCATGGCGTGCACCCACCCCACAAAATACTTACCATACTCAAAATACCTACCCACCTCCGAAAGCCTACAGAAACCCCACTGGACCCAGTTTACGACCCAACCCTATTTCTAAAAAGGATAGGCTACAGAAGAAGAAAACTTTCACTCCATTGGGAAGTCCTACCAACTTATACCACAGATTGAGACAATTGAGCATGTTAAGTCTGATAGAACCCAAAGTGCCAAATCCTCCCCCAAGGAACCTGGACCACTCGGTGAGTTGCGAGTATTTCTCGGGTGCCTCGGGACATGATACAGAGAAATACTGGCATTTGAAAACGGCTATCCAGGAGCTCATTAATACCCGCCGAATTGAAGTGCAGGCTCTGGAGACGCCTAACATCGCTCAGAATCCATTGCCAACCCATCATGAGACTCATATGATTGAGTTAGTGCAAAAGGGAGAATATAAGAAGCCTTTACAAACCCTGATAATGATCAAGGCTAGTGAGGACAGGTCAAATGAGAAACCAACCACTAGGAGAGAATTGATCAAGGAAGAAGAGACAGTTAGAGAACCAGTGGTGGTGATAAAGAAGGAGCCTTTGAGCAGTGACGCAGTAAAACAAGAGCCAATTAAAGTGGTGGTGCCGGGAGTAGTTGTCAAGCTCGTTGTGATCGTGAAAAGGGCTCACACAGAGCCAGTTATCATTAAGCCAATGACTCAGTTACCAATAGCCAGTGAAAAGGCCTTCCCATGGAATTACGGCCGGGTGACTGTGACATACAAAGGGAAGGAAGTTAAAGAAGAACTCTGTTAAACCCATGGGCTTACTCGTTCAGGGAGATGCTTGGCCTCTGAGGAACTGAGAAAAGCTAAAGTAGCCAAAGATAATCCAGCACCAGTAACAAGGGCCGTAACAGAAGAAGAAGCAGAAGAATTCTTGAAAAAGATGAAGGCACAAGATTATTCCATTATAGAACAGTTGAGAAAGACTCCGGCACAGATCTCACTGCTATCTTTATTGATCCATTCGGACGAGCACCGCCGGGCATTGATGAAGATTCTGAATGAAGCCCATGTTCTGATAAGATCTCTGTGAATCATCTGGAGAAAATAGCAAATAAGATTTTTGAGGTCAACAGGGTTACATTTTCTGATGATGAGCTGCCTTTGGAGGGCACTGAGCATAATAGAGCTCTCTACCTCACGGTGAAATGTGAAGACTCAGTGGTCACCCGAGTGCTGATTGACAACGGGTCCAGTGAAAACATATGCCCTCTCTCCACCCTAGAAAAGTTAAAAGTGGATAGTGAGAGGATCCACAAAAATAGCATCTGCGTGCGGGGATTTGACGGAGGAGGAAAAGACACTGTTGGGGATATTGTGTTGGAACTGACGATACGACCAGTTGAATTTACTATGGAGTTCCAGGTGCTCGACGTGGCTGTTTCTTACAATCTCTTGTTAGGGAAACCTTGGATTCATGCAGCAAAAGCAGTGACGTCTACCTTGCATTAGATGGTCAAATTCGAGTGGGACCGGCAGGAAATTATGGTGCATGGGGAAGACAGATCGTGTAATGCCATTATGCCTATCGACGAAGCTGAGGATGACAAAAGTCCATGGGTTTACCAAGTCTTAGATACAGTATCAGTTGCAAAGATCCCGGAAGGAGAGTGTATTCATGTGCCTAGGGTAGCTGCTACATCTGTTATGGTGGCTTCAAAATGATAAAGAATGGATTCTTACCTGGAAAAGGCTTGGGTGGTTCTTTGCAAGGCATCGTACAACCGGTATCTCTTCGTGGAAACCTGGATACTTTTGGTTTAGGCTTCAAGCCCATTGCTACTAACATAAGGAGAGCTAAGAAGATGAAAAAGAGAGCATGGACCCTTCCAAAAGCCATCCCCTGCCTTTCCCGTTCCTTTGTCCGGCCTGGTACTAAGAAGCACTCAGCAACGGTAATGCCTAATTTTACGGCAGTGAAACCCGACAAAGAGCTGATTGAGAGGTTTGAGAAGGTGTTTGACGAGTTGAATATGGTGGAGGCAGGAGAAGGTCAAAACAAGGCAGATGTGAAATTCGTGAGGCCCCGTGCAAAGCTTAATAATTGGGAAGCTACTACTCTTCCTACCCGGAGGGAGTCTTGGTATTTAGTTTTGATTTTCATTTCAGTTTAATCTGGGTTATTTCCAAGGTTGTAATTTGGATGCTATGTTTCATCCGTTTGGACGAGTTAAACCCTATTATCTTACAATTTTAATGAAATGCAATTTCCTTCCTTTTTCATTCTTGATAGCCTTTATTTTGTCTTTCTTTCTTTCTTGTATAGTCCCTTTTATGCTGGTTTCACTGATGTGTCATGCGTGAGGAGTCTTCGGCCTAGTTTTGATTACTAATCAAACTCCGAAATAATAATACAAGAAATTGAGTGTGATGATGAGGTAGAATATGATGATGAGCAAGCCATTGAAGAAATCAGTAAAGAATTAAGCCAATTTGAAGAAAAAGCCAAACCTAATCTGAATGACACAGAGGCAATCAATTTAGGGGATCAGGAGAATGTACGGGAAACAAAAATAAGTGTTTATTTGGAACCTCTGCTCAGAGAAGAGATAATCAAACCATTTTTTGAGTACAAAGATGTTTTTGCATGGTCATATGATGATATGCCGGGTTTAAGCACCGATTTGGTGGTCCACAAATTTCCCACCGACCCAGCATGCCCTCCTGTCAAGTAGAAGCTGAGGAAATTTAAAACAAACATCAGTGTGAAAATCAAAGAAGAGGTCACTAAGCAGTTTGATGCGAAGGTCATCCGGGTCACCCGGTATCCACCTGGTTAGATAATGTTGTGCCTGTGCCAAAGAAGGATGGAAAGACCAGAGTGTGCTTTGATTACTGTGATCTCAATAAGGCGAGTCCAAAAGAAAACTTTCCACTGCCAAACATCCACATATTGATTGACAATTGTGCCAAACATGAGATTGGTTCCTTCGTGGATTGTTATGCAGACTATCACCAGATTTTGATGGATGAGGAGGACGCAGAAAAGACGACATTCATCATGCCTTGGGGAACGTATTGTTATAGGGTCATGCCATTTGGGTTGAAGAACGCAGGAGCAACATACATGAGGGAAATGACCACCATGTTCCATGACATGATACATCGGTAAATTGAAGTCTATGTAGACGACGTGATCATAAAGTCGAGGAAGCAATGTGACCATGTCAAGGACCTGAGGAAGTTTTTCCAGAGGCTCCGCATGTACAATCTCAAACTTAATCTAGCGAAGTGTGCATTTGGAGTCCCATCTGGGAAGTTGTTGGGGTTCGTGGTAAGTCGACGTGGTATTTAGCTAGACCCGTCCAAGATCAAAGCCATTCAGGAGCTACCGCCGCCAGGGAGCAAGAAAGAGGTGATGAGTTTGCTTGGCAGGTTGAATTATATCAACAGGTTAATTGCCCAGCTCACAACAATTTGCAAGACCATCTTTAAGCTGCTAAAGAAAGATGATACGGTCAAATGGACGGATGAATGTCAGGTAGCATTTGACAAAATTAAGGAGTATTTGGCCAGTCCACCTGTGTTTGTCCCGCTAGAGCGGGGAAGACCCTTAATACTTTATCTGACGATTTTGGATAACTCTTTTGGTTGTGTACTGGGGCAACACAACATCATAGGAAAGAAAGAGAAGGCGATTTACTACCTCAGCAAGAAGTTCATATCTTACGAGGTGAAATATACTCAGCTTGAGAGGACGTGTTGTGCCTTAACCTAGGTAGCGCAGAAGTTGAAACATTACTTGTCATCATATACCACCTATCTCATCTCTCGGTTGGACCCGTTGAAGTATATTTTTCAGAAGCCCGTGCCCACAGGGAGGCTCGCAAAGTGGCAAATCTTTCTCATGGAATTTGATATTGTCTACGTGACCCGGACCACAATGAAGGCACAAGCGGTGGCTGATCATCTAGCCGAGAACCCAGTTGATGATGAATATGAACCTGTGAAGACATATTTCCCTGATGAGGAGACAATGCATGTTGAGGAGTTAGAACAGGTCGAGAAGCCAGGATGGAAACTGTTCTTTGATGGGGCTGCCAATACCAAAGGCGTCGGGATAGGAGCGGTACTTATTTCTGAGATAGGGTAACACTACCCTGTTATGGCTCAACTTTGTTTCTATTGCACCAATAAATGGCTGAATACAAGGCGTGTATCTTGGGTTTGAGGTTGGCTATAGACATGGGTGTTCAGGAAATCTTGGTGATGGGTGACTCGGATCTTCTGGTGCACCAGATTCAGGGAGAATATGAGACATGAGACTTAAATCTCATACCGTACTGGCAGTGTTTGCATGAACTTTGTCAACGGTTTCAGTCAATAGACTTTAGGCATATTCCAAGGATTCATAATAAAGTTGTTGATGCTTTGGACACTTTGGCATCAATGTTGCATCATCCGGACAAGGCTTACATGGACCCGTTGGAGATTCAGGTCCGAGATCAGCATGCCTATTGTAACGTGGTGAAGAAGAACTTGATGGTGAGCCGTGGTTCCATGATATCAAAGAATACCTCAGGGTGGGAGTATATTCAGCACAGACCACAGGGGATCAAAAGAGAGCAATTCGACCCTTGGCAAGCGGATTTTTCTTCAGTGGAGGAGTGTTGTACAAAAGAACTCCAGATCTTGGCTTATTGAGATATATGGATGCTAAACAGGCCACAGTTATCATGACCGAGGTGCATGCGGGCATTTGCGGACCTCATATGAGTGGATATGTGTTGACAAAGAAGATTCTTCGAGCAGGTTATTACTGGCTTACTATGGAATGGGATTGTATCAGTTTTGTGCGCAAGTGTCATCAATGTCAGGTACATGGGGATTTGATTCATTCCCCGCCATCGAAATTGCATACAATGTCAGCACCATGGCCTTTCGTTGCTTGGGGAATAGATGTCATTGGGCCAATCGAACCATCAACGTCAAAACAGGCACAGGTTTAATCTGGTAGCCATTGATTATTTTACTAAGTGGGTTGAGGCAAAAACTTTCAAATCAATGACCAAGAAGGCAGTGGTCGATTTTGTGCATTCGAATATCATTTGTCCCGGTTCGGAATCCCGAAGGTAATCATCACAGACAATGGTGCCAACCTCAACAGCCATCTGATGGCGGAAACATATAATCAGTTTAAGATCACGCACCGCAATTCCACCCCATATCGTCCTAAGGCGAATGGAGCGGTCGAAGCAGCTAATAAGAACATCAAGAAAATACTGCAGAAAATGGTTGAAGGGTCCAAGCAATGGCATGAAAAGTTACCCTTTGCATTATTAGGTTATCGCACTACTGTCCGCACTTTGGTAGGGGCGACTCCTTATTCACTGGTGTACGGTACAGAGGCAGTAATACCCGCAGAGGTCGAAATACCATCCCTTTGGATTATCGCCGAGGCGAAAATCGACAATGTTGAATGGGTCAAAGCCCGCTTGGAACAATTGAGTTTGATTGATGAAAAGAGATTGGTAGCAGTATGTCACAGACAGTTGTACCAACAGAGAATGGCAAGAGCATATAACAAGAAAGTGCGTCCGCGGAAGTTTGAAGTAGGGCAATTGGTGTTGAGGCAATATTGTGACGACCCAGCCTGTTGTCACGTGAGTTACCACCCTGTTTCCCCTATATTATGTTGTTCTATGCTTCAATATCAGTATTTGAATGAATCGGATAGAATTGAATCGGTTTTAGTTGAAAATAAGGCACTTGGCCTCTTAGAAGAAAGCTTGTTTTGGAAAAGTCAATCGGAAGTTGGCTATATAGTTAGAAGGCTCGGATGTGAATTTCGGTGATTTGGTTAGCTTCGGTGGATGATTTGTGACGTAGGGATTGCAATCAGAAATGAATTTGGAGGTCCGGTGTAGAATTAGGGTTGAATTGGCGAAGTTGGAATTTTGGTGAATTTCGGTTGATAGGCGAGATTTTGATCCAAGGGTCGGAATGGAATTCCGAGAGTTGCAGTAGCTTTGTTAGGTGATTTTGGATATGTCTGCAAATTTTTAGGTCATTCGGACATCGTTTGGTTGGATTTTTGATCGAAAATGCATTTCGGAAGTTCTTGAAAAACTTAGGCTTTGATTTGGTGAAATGTGATGATTTTGATGTTAAGGATAGTGTTTTGAGGATTGGAACAAGTTTGAATAAGGTTATAGGATGTGTTGGTGCTTTTGGTTGAGGTCCCAGGGGCCTCGGGATAAGAATGGGTGTTAAAACGAGAAGTTTTTGAATTTGGCTTCAGGTTTGTTTTGTTGTATGCTGGTATTTTCGCTTCTGCGGAAATGGACCGTAGAAGCGGTTTCGCAGAAGCGGATGAAGGAGCGCAGAAGCGAGTTTGGCTTGGGAGGTGAAGTTCTGCAGAAGCGGAACTTGGTCCGCATAAACGGGGCCGCAGGAGCGGAGTATTGACCGCAGAAGCGGACTTAGGGATCCGCAGAAGCGTGTTTCTGTGTCGCAAAAGTGGTCGTGGGAAATTAAGTGAAAAACCGCAGAAGGGGATAATTGGGAACGGAAGCGATACTGCAGAAGCGGTTATGGGAACTGCAGAAGCGAAAATCTAGACTGTGCTTAATGAACGGTGTTCGCGAATTTCAGAAGATAAGAAAACATTTTAGACTTCGGGAAGAGGCGATTTTGGGCAATTTGGAGAGGATTCGAAGGGGATTCCATCAGGTATGAATTTATAGACTCGAATAATGTTGTTATGGTATAAAAAAAGGATTTAAACACTGAATTTCAAGGAATTAAAGGGTAAAAATGGAGGTTAGGGCTTGAAACCTAAGAAAGTGTAAACTTGGAATTTGAGGGGTCAAATGGACTCCGATTTTGATGAATTTTATATGGATAGACTCGTGGCGAGACGAGGAGTCCGATAATGTAAATTTTGTAATTTTTTGAGAAGTGGGCTCGGGGCTCGGGTTTTTCTAGTTTCGAGATTTTTGATATTTTTCGATTGTTTTCGATTGGGTATTGTTCCCTTAGCATATTGTAATGCATTCACTCTGATTTTGGTTAGATTCGATGCGCGTGGAGGCCAATTTGAGTGGAAAAGGCGTCGCGAGCGAGGAATTTTACCGGTTCGAGGTGAGTAATACTTGTAAATGATATCTTGAGGGTTTGAAACCCCGAATTTGCACATCATAGTGCTGTATTGTGGTGACTTGCACGCCGGGTATGAGCGTGGGGTAGAGCACCGTTGGGTATTGTGACTTGGTCCGTCCCGGTTGTTCATTTTACTGCGTGATTGACTGAAACCTACTTGATGCTATCATGATTTGGGCTAATTACCATGTTTTGGGCTTCGTGCCGATTATTTGGATCCCTTAGGGATTATTATCATTGTTTCCATCATGCTTAGTATGTTTTCATGATATCATTCCTGAGTTAAACACTGTCTCGAAATGATTAGTAAATTTCTAAAATTTTAAACACTTAATCTATAATTCCTAATA
>MU781723.1:8079-34400 GCA_026770625.1 Nicotiana glauca
AACGGTTGTGTTTAGTAAATTCTTAGCAGTTCGTGAGTAGTGACACCAGATACTGGGTAGAGGTGTATTTTGAAATTTTCGCATTTCCGTTTGCAGTTAAGTAAGTATTATAAGTCTTCCGCCTTGATATTTATTTCAGATTATTATAATTGTTTAAATGAAAATAGTAGAAATGTTGTATTGTTTGGCTTGCCTAGCTCCGACAGTAGGCGCCATCACGACTCTCGACGGTGGAAAATCCGGGTCGTCACAATGATCCTGCTCAATCAGCATCTGAGTATCCAACGATCTGCTCATGGCCTCGATCCTCGAACAATAAACCTTTGCCTGGAGCTGATTTTATATACCGAAGAATGCAAACAACTACATCCCAATGACTATCAAACAAAGAATCCATAAACTGACTCACAACACTAACAGAAAAGGAAATGTCAAGTCTTGTCACTGTAAGATAATTTAATTTACCAAGCAACCGTCTATATCTTGCAGGATCGCTAAGAGGCTCCCCCTGTCCTAGCAGAAGTTTAGAATTCGGATCCATCAGAGTGTCAATAGGTCTACAACTTGTCATTCATGTCTCCTCAAGAATATCTAAGGCATACTTTTATTGTGAGATCATAATACCTGAGCTAGACTGAGCGACCTCAATATCGAGAAAATACTTTAGTTTGCCCAGATCCTTAGTCTGAAAGTGTTGAAAGAGATGTTGCTTCAATTTAGTAATACCATCTTGGTCATTGTCGGTAATAACAATGTTGTCAACATAGACCACCAGATAAATACAGAGACTCGAAGCAGAATACCAATAGAATACAAAGTGATCAGCTTCACTCCAAATCATGCCAAATTCCTGGATAACTATGCTGAACTTACCAAACCAAGCTCGAGGAGACTGCTTTGGACCATAAAGTGACTGGCGCAAGCGACATACAAGGCCACGAGACTCACCTTAAGAAACAAACCCAGGTGGTTGCTCCATATAAACTTCATCCTCAAGGTCACCGTGTAAAAAAGCATTCTTAATGTCCAGGTGATAGAGAGGACAATAGCGAACAACAGCCATGGATAGAAAAAGGCAGACTGATGTTATCTTAGCCACGGGGAGAAGGTATCACTGTAATCGAGCCCAAATATCTGAGTATATCCCTTGGTAACAACACGAGCCTTGAGAAGATCAACCTTACCATCTGGACCAACCTTAGCTACATACACCCAACGACAACTAATAGTATATTTACCTGAAGAAAGAGGGACGAGCTCCCAAGTACCACTCGTATGTGAAGCAGACATCTCGTCAATCATAGCCTGTCGCCATCCTGGATGAGACAATGCTTCACCTGTAGACTTAAGGATGGAAACAGAGGACAAAGAAGATAGAAAAGCATAATAGGGTGATGACAAACGATGATAACTCAAACCGACATAATGGGGATTAGGATTAAGGGTGGTCAGTATACCTTTCCGAAGTGAAATCGGTATACTAGGAAGAGATAAGTCCGCAGGAGGAGCAGGGTCAGGTGCAGGAGGTGAACCAGTTGGGGCTGATGCTGGGTGCGGACGATGATGATATGTTAAGAGTTGTGTTCCTGTGGCAGGGAGTCTAGGAGGAGCCATACTAGACGCCCCAATGGTTGGAATAGGTAAGACTTTTATAGCGGAAGGTGAAGGAGGAGATATAGTGGGCTCGGGTAAGACTTCTGTGGCGGAAGGTGAATGAGGAGCTATAGTAGACTCCTTAAAGGTTGGTATAGGTAAGACCTCCGATATATCAAGGTGGTCAGAATGGTCAGAAGAGGTAAGAAAGGTTTAGACTCAAAAAATATGACGTCAAAGGACATAAAGTCCCTACGAAGATCAGGTGAGTAACAACGATATCCCTTCTGAACACGAGAATAACCAAGGAAGACACACTTGAATGCACGTGGAGCTAACTTATCTTTACCAGGGGCTAAGTAAGGGTGATTGGGGAAACAATACTGCATACGGTATCTGATTCTGGATGGGAGAGGAAGGCATCCGATTAACTAAATAACAAGTTGTGAGAACTGCATCGCCCCAAAAATGCAAACAGAACATGAGATTCAACGAGAAGTGTGCGAGCAATCTCAATGATATGCCTATTCTTTCTCTCTGCAACCTCATTTTGCTGAGGGGCATAAGGACAAGAGGTCTAATGAATAATTCCTTGAGAAGTCATAAACTGCTGAAATTGAGAGGATAAATATTCTAAGGCATTATCACTGCGAAAAGTGCGAATAGAAACACCATTGATTTTTAATTTCAGCACAAAAATTCTGGAATATAGAAAACAACTCAGAATGATCTTTCATTAAGAAAATCCAAGTACATCTTGAATGATCATCAATAAAACTAACAAAATAACAAAATCCCAAGGTTGAACTGACTCTACTAGGACCCCATATATCAGAATGAACTAAAGAAAAAACAGACTCGGCATGACTCTTAATACTACGAGGAAAGGAGGCTCGGGTATGTTTCCCAAGCTGACATGACTCACACTCTAATGTATATAAACTAGACAAACTAGATACCATCTTCTGAAGCTTGGATAAGCTTGGATGTCCTAAACGTCTGTGAATTAGGTCTGGAGGATCTGTAACTAGACATGCCTTGGAGGAATTGAGTGAGTTAAGTTAGTAAAGGCCTTCTGACTCAAGTTCTGCCCCGTACTACGGTCTTGCATAATAAAGGAATCATCAATAAAATATATACCACAATGGAGGGAACGAGTCAAACAACTAACAGATGCAAGATTAAAAGGACAGCCAGGGACATAGAGAACGGAATCTAGAGTGACAGAGGATAGGGGATTCGCTTGTCCAACTCCTTTTGCTTTGGTTTGAGACCCATTGGCTAAAGTAACAGTGGGAGGAGACTTTGAGTATGCAATATTTGACAAAAGTGATTTATTACCAGATATATGATCAGAAGTGGCTGAGTCCACAACCCATTGTCCAAGAGTACTAGACTGGAAACACAAGCAAAAGAATTACCAGCAATAGAAGTATCAGTCTGAGCAATAGAGGCTACTTGTGGAGATGTATGATTACTTGCTCGATACTGAAGGAACTCATTATACTCCCCTTCAGATAAAGAAAATCCCTGGTTACCTATAGTCTCAGTCTAAGCAACATAAGCATTTTTGGGTGGGCGACCATGTAAAGAATAGCACACGTCACGAATGTGTCCAAGTTTATGAAAATAAGAGCACTTGGGTCTAGATCTTCCAAAACGACCTCCTCATCGTCTATTCTCCATAGTATGAGATGCCCAATTGTCTGTTGACTGAGATACGAGGATAGATTATTCAAGTGTCTGTGATGAGCTCACTGGGTGACTTGGTGCTGCAGCAAGGCGAAGTAATCGAGAGAATAATTCATCAACTGTGGGGACAGTTGGACTAGCCAAAATCTGGTCACGTATTGAATCAAGGTCATTAGGGAGTCCAACAAGTGTAAGAACTAGAAACATCTTCTATCGTTGCTCTTGTTGCTTTTCAATACTAGCAGAAACTGGCATCAATAACTCAAATTCTTCCATGACTGCATGTACTTGTCCTAAGTAAGTAGACATATTCAATTCATGTTTCTTCAAGCTTGTTATTCGCGATATTACATCATAGAAACGAGATATGCCATTAATGTATAAATTACGAGCCTTTTCCCAAACTAAATAACATGTCTGGAATGGACGGAACAAGGGCATCAACTTGAAATCAATAGATCGCCATAGGATACTACATAACTGAGCATCGACCTTCTCCCATAGTGTTTTGGCCTTTTCATCACCTTCGCTAGCCTTTTTTGTTAAATGATCTTGAACTCCTTGAGCTTTACACTATAACTCAATAGACGAAGCCCAAGCTAAGTGGTTTCAACTTCCCATTTAAGGTTCTGAGGTGATCATAACACCGAAACTGCCAAAACCCGGGTTTTTAGACTTGAAAGCATCGACTCCCAAAGACATCATGAAAACTCGCAGAAACAGATGAAGGAAACACTATTTTTGCCGGAAAATTACTTTAGTTGCCGGAAAAAATCAGTGTAGATGCTAGAAAAAACTTAAAGTGGTTGGAATCAAACAAAAACAGGATGGGTAAGGCTGGAATTAGTAGTCGACCCAACTATTCTGAAGAAACTTCGTCAAAAAATGGCCGGAAAGGGCTCCACACACCGGCGCATGAAGCAGATCTTGCCGGAAAAAGAAAATCTTCCAGGTGGCACGTGGAGGCGCGTGAGAGGTTGTCTCTAGGAGGTGTTTGATGGGGTTTGGTTGCTGCGGTTCGGGGGATCTTGTGGTGGTATTGGTTTTTTCACAACACCGTTGGAAATTGTTTTTTCCAAAAAACAACCCTAAAAGGTCACCAGAATTGATGCACGGCGACTGTTTTGGGTGGGTTTTCTTTCCCGGATGTTTTCTCACTGCTGCTCTGATACTATGTGAGAATACACGGGAAAAAATATTATTGATATTATTCTCATATTTTAAACACGATACAATGAGCTCTATATATATACATAACATGTCCTACTCCTAATACATATGGGAATAGGGTTATTTACTCATATTTACATAACTATTCTAACACAAGTTAAATGGGGCAACCAAATTGGGCTCCCTATCATGACCCTAAACCCGAACCCGGTTGTGATGACACCTCTCGTGAAGACAAGTCCAGCCAATTAAACCCAATTCACTTTTTAAACATTTAAACAACATTATCTAGTCTAAAACATGATTTAACAATACTAAGTAGCGGATAATATCAATAAAGGGCGGAAGTATAACCCAACATAGCCTTAACTGGGGTGTCACAAGTCACGAGCATCTATCAACACTGGATACTCAAATATAGCTACAGAGTTTAATACTGAACTAAGGACATAAAGGAAAGAGATAGGGAGGAGCTCCGGGCTGCGAATGCCAGTAGCTACCTAAAGACTCCTCGACAACCGCCTGAAGCTGGAATGAATCAACACTCAGGAGCGGGACCAGCAACGCCTGAATCTGCGCACAGGGTGTAGGGAGTAAAGTGAATACTCCAACTTAGTGAGTAACAAATGTAAATAACAACTGAAAGTAAGAAAACACGTAAGGCACAAGGCATTCTATAATAAAGCAGTAAAACCATTTAAAACAGTAAATAAGTGAAGAGTTAAGTAAAATCCTTTATCAACAAATAAACAAGTAGTTAAGGTAAAGTAAACAAATAGAAGTTCGCCCCTCGGGCACAGTATCAACAAATCCACCCCTCGAGAAACATCTCAGAAATAATACCAGCCCCTAGGGCTCAATCTCACATCACAATGGGTACCCGCGCTCACCGGGGGTGTGCAAACTCCTAGAGGGTCCCCTTACGGCCCAAGCGCAATAACAAGCCATCTCGTGGCATCAAAACTAGGCCCTCGGCCTCATATCAATCAAGCCACCTCGTGGCGTACATATCTCAGGCCATCGGCCTCAAATCAGTATCGGTGTTTCCTCACAACATAGGCCCTCAGCCTCAAATCAGTATAAGTATTTCCTCACAACATAGGCCCTCGACCTTACTCAGTCAAAAATCCTCACACGCCCCTCGGGCAATAGTAAAACAATATTTTTCAGCCCAAACATCATTTAAAATATCATTTTAAGTCTTAAAACTTGGTAAACATGCCTAAGTATGAAAACAATGGAAAATAACTGGACTGAGTTTAAGTATAAAGTCAAAACAGTGAGGAAATATCAATGAAAAGCACCGAAGGGTTCAAATAGTTGGCATTAGGCCCAAATATGGCATTCAACCCAAATAATGATGATAGCAAAATAGTTTTCAATCAAATACACGGTAAAATCATCAAGCGGGACGGACCAAGTCACAAATCCCCAATAGTACATGACCCCACGCTCGTCATCAAGCATGTGCCTCACCTCAATATAGCACTACGATGTGCAATCCGGGGTTTCAAACCTTCAGAGCATCATTTACAATCATTACTCACCTCAAACCGGCTAATTCTCTAGCTCGTGATGCCTTTGCCCCTCGAATCGGCCTCCGCGCACATCGAATCTATCCAAAATCAGAACGAGGACGTCAAAATACACCAAGGGAACAAAGCCCAAGCGAAAAAAATCAATAAAGGGCACGAATCCCGAAATTACCAAAATCCGACCCTCGTGCCCACGTCTCGAAATTCAAAAATTTTTACACCAATAGATTCCTTATCTTTTCACGAGTTCATACATATCAAAAGTTCTCAAATCCGGCCTCAAATGGTCCTTCAAATCCCAATCAAAAATCTAAATTTCCAAGCCCTAGTTCATCACCTTTTGGCTTAATTTTCATGATTTACTAGGTGTAATTAACATAATAATTGAGTTTTAAGTCTAAGAATCTTACCTCAAAGTGATTCCCCTTGAATACCTCTTCAATCTACTTCAAAAAGCTCCAAAAACGGCCAAAAATGGAAGAAATAAACCCTACCTTCGCGGACAAAACGACCCTTAAAACATTCTGCCCAGGACTTAATTTCCTTCTTCGCAAATGCGGTCAAACCCTCGCGTTCTCGAAGCACAAAATTACTTTGACCAACTTTCCTCTTACGCGAACGCGACATGACAACCACGAACGCGATGATTCCTCATACTTACTCCTCGCGAACGCACTCCCTCTCCCGCGAACGCGATGAACAACTTGACCTCAAATCCAGCTGACCCAATTCCTCTACGCGATCGTGAAGCCTTCTCACGAACACGATGCATCACTTCCCAGCCCTCCAGGAACGCGAAGCCCTTCTCGTGAACGCGAAGGCCAAAATTCCACTGGCTTCCTCAGACTCTTCGCGAACGCGTAGAGTAAAAACCTGCAACAGCTGAACCTGCAACTTCTGCAATTTTCTTAAATCCAAAATGATCCGTTCAACCCCTCGAAATGTAAGAAGAAAATTTAATTCATACCAGGATCTTGAACATGATAATCTTACACATAATCGTCATAGAAAACATACCTGAAGCGGAATCCATTATCGTTAAGCGAAAGCGTTAATTGAAATTGGTTTCTTGCCCCTTGCCCTAGCTTTATGTTACCACCGACTTTAGTGATGGAAGAGAGAAAAAAATGGTAACCCTAATGGGTGGGGAGAGGACCAATTTACAGAGGTTCTTATTTAATCCGGTACGTCCATCAAGTAACCAATCGGACGGATGAGATTTGCTCATTAATTAAATATTAATTATGGGCCTTAAACCTATTGGGCCACACACACATAAGAAAATAACATACATTCTCCCACTTGGCCAAATAATCATATGATATTAATATTTAATATAGGAACATTAGTTGTGCATAAACAAATTTCTTCTATAATGTCCATCATAAATACCACAATACGATAAACTAGTAAATGTGAGTTATAGCAGTTATACATAATGTGTCTACATACTCCCTTCCATATACTACAACATTAGTAATTTATCGTATCAGGTTCATAAGCTATAAAATATTATGGTCCACAATAATGTCTCCTTGAGACTTATCCTGTAATATCTCAAAACAATAATGTGTACACCATTATGAGAAATAGGGAACCATTGATGTATATCAGAAACACATAAATGAGCTCAGAATGTCTAAACATCAAAAATACATCAGTCATAAATACAGCCTAGACCCATTCTATGTGCATGTTCTTTAAATATCTTTGGCTGTAAACCTTTCGTTAACGAATCTGCAATCATGAGATCGGTTCTAATATGCTCAAGTGACACTCTTTGTTTCTGAACTTCCTCCTTGACAGTAAAGTACTTTAATTCCGTATGTGTGGCACCTTTGGAGTACTTATCATTCTTGGAGAAGAATACTACTGCAAAATTATCACAGTAAATTTTTAGCGGCTTGGTAATGGTGTCGACAACCCCAAGTCCTGAAATAAAGTTTCGCAACTATAATGCATGAATTGTGGCTTCAAAATATGCCACAAATTCTGCTTCCATCGTGGATGTATCGATGACAGACAGTTTGGCACTATTCCACGATATTGCTCCTTCAGCTAACTGGAACAAATAACCAAACGTGGATTTTCTAGTGTCAATATATCCAGCAAAATCTGAATCCGAGCAGCTTTCCAGTGATCAATTCCTGGGTTACTCTGATATCTTCCTAGCATTCCGACCGCAAAACTAATATCCCGTCTTGTGCAAGTCTGAGCATACATCAGATTACCAACAATAGAAGAGTAAGGAATTGATTTCATTTTTTTTCGTTCTACATCATTCTTAGGACATTTCATGATACTAAACTTGTCCCCCTTTTGAATCGAAAAAATTCTTGCTGAACAATTGTTTATATTGAATCTCTCTAGAATTCATTCGATATAGCCTTTCTGAGACAATCCCAATAATCCTTGTGATCTATCACGGAATATTTCTATTCCTATCACATAGGATGCCTCACCCATATCTTTCATTTCAAAATTCTTAAATAGAAAGTCTTTAGTCTCTCATAATATGCCTAAATCATTAGCAACAAGTAGAATATCATCAACATATAGGACTAAAAATATAAACTTGCTTCCACTGATCTTTTGGTATATACACCAATCAACAGTATTTTTCACAAATCCAAAAGATGTTATGGTATCATTAAACTTTATATACCATTGTCGTGAGGCTTGTTTAAGTCCATATATTGATTTCTTCAGTTTACATACCATTTGACCTTTTCCTTTAGTTTCAAAACCCTCTGGTTGGTCTATATACACTTTCTCCTCGAGTTCTCCATTAAGAAAGGCAGTTTTCACATCCATTTGGTGTAACTCTAAATCATAATGAGCCACCAAAGCCATAATAATTCTTAACGAGTCTTTCTTTGAGACCTGTGAAAAGGTCTCTTTATAATCAATGCCTCCTTTCTGAGTATAACCCTTGGCAACAAGTCTGGCTTTGTATCTCTCAATATTGCCATTTGAATCACGTTTGGTCTTAAGGATCCATTTATACCCGATTCTTTTAGTACTTTTGGGCAATTCAACAAGATCCTAGATTTTATTATATTCCATGGATTTTAACTCTTCCTTCATGGCATCAATCCATTTGTCAGACTTATTACTTTCTATGGCTTGTGAAAATGAAACCGGATCCTTATTAAGACCAATGTCAAAATCTGACTCTTGCAAATAAACCACGTAATCATCCGAAATAGCCGATTTTCTAACTCTTTGAGATTTTCTTAATGGAATTTCTTGTGCTTCATTTGTGTCAATTATTTGTGAGTTAGTTTCTTCATGAAGTGTTTGATTCAAATGTTGCTCGGTGTTGTCAAAGTGTTCTTCAACAACTGGAACAATATTTGGTATTTGTGTGGAAGTAGGCATATTCGTGGGTAATAGAATATTGACCCTCACCTCTTTTATTTCCACTCTTTGCTTTTCAACACTCCTACTAACTTCACCATTCTCAATGAATCTTGCATTACTAGTTTCAATAATTCTCGAACTATGGTTTGGAAACCACTTACTGTTCGAGAATCTAATTTCTTTTCTTGTGTATTATAAGCTCTAGCTTCTGCTGGGCAACCCCAAACATGCAAGTGCCTGATCGCAGCCAACTCCGCACCACTAAAAAGTAGCAAGAGAGGGTCGCAATAGCTTTTACCCTATTTGTGGTTCGGGATCGATTCCACAGAGAGCTAGGATTGGAGTCGAGTATCAATTTAGACTAGGATTGCGTGTATGCTCTTAATTGATCTTCCATTCATTTTTGGTTTTTTCTATATAAAACTACTAATATCAAACTACAAATTAAGATTGAAATTAGATTATACTAAGATTAAATTGCTACGAGTTGTATCTAATAGTATAAAGGGCACTAGGGTAGTGACTTTCACCTAGGTGTCTAATTGACGGGTAATTGCATCTAAGGCACGATTGACATGATTGGGGAAATATGTTATAACCGTTGCTCAATACTACCCACACTACACCTCTTGGTAAAAGGAGTGGTTTTGCCCAATTGACTCTCTCGAGATGCATATTGCTCGAGCAACTAGGGTTAAAGTCGGGTAATTACTCTCTCGAGGTTTAACCCTTTAATTGGGACTAGCAAATCTCTTGAGTCCATCCCAATTCCTTGTTGAGTCAATTTTGGAGACTTAGGCTCTATTTCTCAAGAAGAGACAAATCAACTTAGCACAAACTAGTGTTTGCAACCACTAATTTATAAATTAAACCATAAAATTAACCCAGATAACAAACACCCATAATCAATCTAACCTTAAATCACAACACCTATCAATTACCCATGCTAGGGTTGAGCCACAACCCTAGCTAACGGGTTTAGCTACTTATACTTGAAGATAAAATCAGAGAAATAGATGAATAAAAAGACATATTAATTAAACACTAAAGAAAATACAGAGAATCTATCGTTAGAGTTAAGCTAAAATTCCCAAAATGGCTATAAAATAGCTTCTCACGAGCGCAACTGCTGTTGTAAAATGACTAATGCCCTAAAATTGGAAAAAGGTTCTATTTATACTGTCACGACCTCAACCCCAGTCGTGATGATGCCCAACACACTGCTAGGCAAGCCCAACCAATTCCATAACCTTAACCATTTATATAACTCATGAATTACTTAATATGGATGAATTACTAAATCACAATACTGAATATCTAAAATAAAGTTAAAACATGCAGAAAACCCAAGTAGAAATACTACTATACCGCCTGAATAATCCGGTGTCACAAGTCTAATCCTATAATATACTACATAATATTTTGAAGAAATGCAGAATATAAATAAATAGGATAGATGGGAAGATTAGGACTGCGGACGTCATGCAACTACCTTGATGCTCCCGGATATGGTGCAAGTCTCACTCAGTCTCAGTGGGTGCACCTGAATCTGCACACAGGGTGCAGGGAGTAAAGTGAGTACTTCCAACTCAGTGAGTAATAAACATAAATAAAGGATGATAATAAGAAATCCTAAATAGGCAAAAAGTAATTCTATAAATACTGCAACTTAATCCCAGCAGTACAAATCAGCAAATCAAGGAAGAAGATTATGGAAATACCACAACAGATAAATAAGTAAAGGACAATCAAATATGCAATGCAACACATAAACTGGTACATCTCCAGTACCCACTACGGTGGGCAGCCCGCTCCATTTATTTATCGTCGACGACGCTCACTGGGGGTGTGCAGACTCCGGGAGGGGCCCCTTATGGCCCAAGCGCAATATCAAGCCATCTCGTGGCATCCATTAGGCCTAAGCCTCATATCAATATCAATATAATACTGTTGCGGCACGCAGCCCGATCCCACACTCAGTCCAGAATCACATAAGCCCCTCGGGCACAATAGCATATAAAATATTCAGCCTAAACTTCCTTAGAAATATTATTTAAGTTCCAAGTTTTGAGAAAAACTGGCTGAGTTTGCAAAACAGTATTAAATACTAGGACTGAGTTCAATTATCTGTAAATATGGTAAGAAACCAGTAAAAACAATCCCTGAAGGATTCAAGCAGTTGACATGAAGCTCAATTATGATAATTAATCCATTTTTATAAGGATATCTACTAAGCTTCAATCAATTAGGTAGTAATTTCATTAAGCGGTACGGACCAAGTCATGATCCCCGATGGTGCTCTAGCCCATGCCCATTATCCGGCATGCAAGTCACCTCAACATAGTACTACAATGTGAAAATTCGGGGTCTCAAACCCTCAACACAGCATTTACATCTATTACTCACCTCAGGCCGGCCAAAATCCTAGCTCGCTATGCCCTTGTCTCTCAAATCGACCTCCTCGTGTGCCGAATCTAATCAAAACCACAATGAATACATCACAATGTGCCAATGGGACAATACCCATTCGAAAACAATCGAAAAATAGCGAAAATCTCAAAATTAGCAAAACCCGAGCCCCGGGCCCACTTCTCAAAAATCAGAAAACTTAACATCATCGGATTCTTTATCCCGCCACGAGTCTATACATATAAAAATTACCAAAATCGGAGACCAAATGGCCCCTCAAATCCCCATTTTTAACTCTCTTAAGTTTCAAAACCTAACCTTCATTCCTAACCCTTGATTCCTTAATTTTTCAGTCTTAATTCATGTATTTGCACCATAAAATCATTTTTTAAGTTCAAGAATCCTTACCTTATCGAAGCCCTTAAAACCCTCTTCAAAATCGCCCAAAAACTCTCCAAGTCCGAAGTGAAATATGTTAACTCTTTCAAAATTTGCAAAGAAGACCAATTAATATTCTGCCCAGTCTTTCTCACTTCTGCAATCCTATTTCCGCTTATGCGGGACTGCTTCTGCGGTCGCTATATCCGCTTCTTCGGACTTCCACTTAAAGCACCCGGCCGCTTCTACGGCTCCAAATTTCGTACTAGCGGAACCGCTCCTGCGGTCCACCCTTCCGCTTTTGTGAAAACTGCCTCAAGACCCAAAACCGCTAATGCGGCTTCCTCTTCCGCTTCTGCGAAACTGCACACGTGGTCCCATAACCGCAGGTGCGAAAATACCAGATACCAGCAGAAGCCTGCAACTCACCAAGGCTCAAAACTCCCCGATAGCCATTCGAAATCATCCCGAGGCCCCCGGGACCTCAACCAAAAATACAAACATGATCCAACACCTTATTCAAACTTGCTCGAATAATCAAAACACCACAAATAAAACCTAAACCATCAAATTACATCAAATTCAAGCCTAAGTTCATCCAAATCTTTCGAAACTCGCATTCGATCAAAAACCCAACCAAAACACCTCCGAAACAACTGAAATTTTGCATACACATCCCAAATCACCTAACGAAGCTACTGCAACTCTCGGAATTCCATTCCGACCCTCATATCAAATTCTCACCTATCAATCGAAATTCGCCAAAATACTAACTTCGCCAATTCAAGACTAATTCTACACCGGACCTCCAAAATCACTCCCGATCACACTCCTAGGTCATAAATCATCCCCTGAAGCTAACCAAATCATCGGAATCCACATCCGAGCCTCCTAGAATTTAAGTCAACGTTCGGTTGACTTTTTCAAAACAAGCCTTCCTTAAAGAGACTAAGTGTCTCTTTCCCTTCTAAAACCAATCAAAATTAACTCGTTCACACCCAACACTGATAATGAAGCATAAAGGAGCAGAAAATGGGGGAAAGAGGGCGATAACTCACGTGACGACGGGTTGGGTCGTCACATATACTAAGCTGGAAGAATTGGACAAAACTTCCCCTGCGAGATCAGTGCAGGCCGCACAAAATGGACTGCGGCCGCATTAGGCTCTTGGTATTGAAGTCTTGGCTCTCTGAACTCAGGCTCTGCGGACCGCGCAGAATGGACCGCGGCCGCGGAGGCTTCCAATGCGGTCCGCACAAACTTGACCGCGGACCGCGATGGCTTGAACCTGGGCAAGTTGCATCTCTCTGATCTTCTCTTCTGCGGACCACACATAATAGTAGTGCGGCCGCAGAGCCTTCAGTGCGGACCGCGCAAGATCGACTGCGGCCACACTGCCTTGAAGCCTGTTTTATCAGTTCTCTGAATCTCCCTAGTGCGGACTGCACAGGATGGACTGCGGCCACACTAGGTTTTATGCCTTGAAATCTACTCTATGAATCTCCCTAGTGCGGACCGCACAAAGTGTAGTGCGGCCGCACTAGGCCTGTTTGTCCTGAGTTTGCCTTGTCTTTGGTACTTGAGCAGGTTTCACTCCTTTTGAGCCGAACTTTGATATTTCATCACTTTTTCGATCAAACCTGCAATCAAGCACAACTTATGATCCTTTTGGGACTATTTTGTAAGAATTTATAATCAAAGCGTAAGCATGAAGGAGCATAAAACACGTCAAAATCCCTAGTTATTAGTTCCTTAAACTAGGTTTCCTTCCTGTCCACAGTTCAAAAGGGGTCTTTGGAACTGACTTACTAGGAACCTTGTTTAATAAATATACAGCGGTTTTAAGAGCATACATCCATAATGATTTGGGTAATGAGGAATTACTTATCATGCTCTTAACCATATCCATAAGTGTTCGATTACGCCTTTCTGCAACACCATTTTGTTGAGGTGTTCCTGGCATAGTATACTGTGCACATATGCCACGTTCCTCGAGGAACTTTACGAATGGACCTAGACATTGTCTTGACTCATTATATTTTCCATAATATTCACCACCTCTATCTGACCTAATGATTTTTACCTTTTTATCTAATTGCCTTTCGACCTCATTAAGAAACACCTTGAGAGCATCTGCTGCTTGAGATTTTTCTTTCAGCAAATAGATGTATCCATAATGTAAAAAATCATCGATAAAATTGATAAAATATTTATCTCCACCAAAAAATGGTACATCAAAGGGTCCACAAATATCGGTGTGTATAATTTCAAGTTGCTGGGTGCTTCTTGTGGCACCTTTCTTACTATGCTTGGTTTGCTTTCTTTTAATGCAATCCAAACATATAGTAAGATCAGTAAAATTTGTATTTGGAAGAATCTCATTCTTTACTAATCTTTCTGACCTTTCTTTGGATATATGACCCAAACGTCTATACCACAAGTAAGCATAACTTTCATCTAGTGAACTACATTTAATTCCAACATTATGTTGAACAGTAAGAAGGGATTTAGAAAAGCCAATATCAAGTTCAAATTTATATAAACCATCACTAAGAAAACCAGAACCATAAAAAATATCATTCTTATATAAATTGAAACAGCCATTTCCAAACTTTAAATCAAATCCAGAAACATCAAGTCTTGAAAGAGAAATCAAATTCCTAGAAACTGAAGGTACATAAAGAGTCTGTAATAGATCAAGGTGACGTCCAGTCTCCATGATCAAACGATAAGTCCCTATGCCTTCAATTGGAGCCTTCATATGATTTCCCATGAACAAGAAATCCTTATTTGGATTTGTAGTTTGGAACGTAAGGAATCCCTGCAACGTAGTAGATACATGAGTAGTTGCACCAGAATTAAGACACCAAGTATTATTAGGAACTTCTACTAAATTTGATTCAAAACATTCAAAAGCACTAATTGTACCTTTCTTTTCGAACCAAGCTTTACATTTCAGGCAATCTTTCTGATAGTGTCCTTCCTTGTTACAGAAACGACACGTATCTGCTTTATGTTCCTTGTTAGCATCCTGTTGAACTTTAGCAGGTGCTTTCTTCTTATTAAACTTGTTGACCTTCACTTTAAGTCCTTTACCAGCTCCTTGACCCATGAGGTTAATTGAATGACTCCCTTGTTTCTTCAGTCTAAACTCCTCCTAAGTAAGCATACTGGACAATTCACTAACATTCCACTTATCCTTAATAGTGTTATAGTTAATTTGAAAAGGTCCATACTCAGGAGGTAATGAGTTCAGAATAAACTGAACCAAGAAGGAGTCATCCACTTTCATTCCCAAGGTGTGAAGTCTTGCTGCAATGTTAGTCATCTCGATGATATGATTTTGCATATTATGCGACCCATCAAACTTTATGGCTGTGAGTTCAGCCATTAGTGTTCCAGCGAGAGACTTATCTGCAGAATGAAAATGTTCTTCCACAAACTTCAGGTATTCCCTGGATTTTTTGTTTGTGGAATAGTACTCTTAATATTGTTGGCAATATTTATTCGCATAAACATAAGGTGTAATGACCCGGTCCTTCGTTCTGAGACTTATAGCACCATTTCCCCCCCATCTATGCTTGTTTATGTATTATTCAACTGTGTTGAATTGTATCGAGTTGGTAGGTTTGGGTTCGGGGTAGTTTTTGGAGTGAAATGATCACTTAGTCTCTTAGTTAGAAAGCTAAGTTAGAAAAGTCAACCGGAAATTAACTTATGAGTAAACGAATTCGGATTTGGATTTTTATGATTCGATTAGCTTCGTTGGGTGATTTTAGAATTAGGAGTGTGTCCGGAATGTAATTTGGAGGTCCGTGGTAGAATTAGGCTTGAATTGACGAAAGTTGAAAGTTAGAAGTTCTTAGGCTTAAATTCGAGGTTGATTTGGTATTGTTTTTGGTGTTCCAGAGGTTCGTTTAAGTTTGGGTAGTGATATATGACTTATTGGAATTATTGATTGAGGTTTCGAGGGCCTCGGCGAGTTTTATAGAGGTTGGGGTTGTGTTGCGCTCGTTTTTCTTATGTTGCGACGTCGTTACTTCAAGCATAAATAATATCATATTGAACAAATGAGCTCTGATTTCTTTTTTGATTGAAGAATTAAATCCGTATCTTAATTAAGGACCTGTAGCAAAACGAATCATCAAGTTTGGATATCGTATGAGGATTTTATGGTCATTTTACTAAGAATTGGGTTGCCAGATTTTTCAGATTAATTACGAAATTGCCACTAGCAGCGTATTTAAAAATCTGCACTATTTGCAAATATTAAAACCTACATATCTCATTCATTATAAGGTCAAATTGAGTGATTCAAAAGCCTAAATTACTAGAATTTCACAAGGAATCCATTGGAAGCATAAAATACGAGTTTAGAAATTGTTTGGCACGAGAAATGAGGCAGAATAACTTGCAGAAAAAAATATAAAACTAGCTAGGGTTTGTTCATTCGGTCATATTTTGAGATGGGGAGCTCGGATTTGGGCGATTTTCATCATATGGATTGGGGTAAGTGTTCTCTACTCGGTTTGGTTATATTTTATAAATCCATCTTTGTTTTTGGGATTTGATTGATGATTTCAAAGTGAAATTGAGGGAGTTAGGGTTTGAGTTTTGGAGAGTTTTAAGTGAGGATTTGAGGGATCAAACAGAGTCCAATTTTGACAAATTTTATATGGTTAGACTCGGGAGAGGACGAGGATTATTATTCTTCCATTTTTGACTGATTCTGAGATGTGGGTCTGGGGGCTGAGTTTTGGCTGATTTCAGATTTTTGGCATGTTTAAGTAGTTTTTATTGTGTAATTTGATTTTTTAGACTATGTTGATAGTAGTATTTTGATTATGGTTTGATTCGAAGATTTTGGAGACCGAGTTGAGGGACGAGGACATCCCGGAGTAGGATTTTACGCTGTTGAGGTAAGTAACAGTTTTAACTCTGGTTTTGAGAGTACAAACCCGGAGAAATTACTATCATATGACTGTTTGGATGTCATACCCACGCTAGGTGACGGGCTTGTGGGTGTGCACCGTGAGGGATTGAGACTTGATCCGTCCCGTGAGGCTGTGAGGCCTAATGGCTATCATCTGTGTTTATGCATTTACTTGTTGTTCAACTTGTCTACCTTCATGTTGGGGATCATGCTTAGGCTTTACTCATGCTCACATTATTTATACTCAGTCATAGAAATTATTGTACATGTTTAGCTCCGTATCTATTATTTGCTAATATGTTGTGATACTTGGTGTGGGTTGTGTCCCCTTATTTGTTGATGACGGTGAGGCTAGTGAGGTACATGCTTGAGTGAGACCGATGACCTGATTGTGAGGATATTAATACCATAGCGCGTGAGTTTTTCGCGTAGCACGTGAGTTAACCATGAGGTCCAAGTATTGATACCATAGCGCGTGAGTTGTCCGCGTAGAACGTGAGTTGACCATGCGGATCCAGGTATTGATATGATGGCACGTGGGTTGTCCGTGCTTAGCGCTTGTGCTTTGGGAGCCCTTTCGGATTCTGTACACACCCCCAGTGAGTGCATAGTATTGAGTGTTGAGTGTGGAGTGTTGAGTGCGAGTGCTGAGTGATGGAGTGACATTGCTGTGAGGTTGCATTTACTTTTGCTGTTGTTGCACTTACCTATTAATTTCTTTGTGGTATTTGTTGGTTTTATGAAATTTACCTGTTTATTCATGTTTATTATAAATTGTGAAGATAAATAATTGGACTGCTTTGCTCAGCTCGTCACTACTGCTTAGTTCCTTAGTTATTTCTATTACTACTAAGGTGGTTGTACTCATACTATACCCTGCACTTTATGTGCAGATCCATGTGAGTTAGAGCGTGGCGATCGTTAACTTCAGGCCGACTTCAATTGGAGACTGCAAGTTAGCTGCCAGTGTCCACAAGACCTTGTTACTCCTTTTATCATTTCTTCTTTGGATAGTTAGACAATTTATATATCTCAGTTCATAGATTTAGACGTTCATGACTCAGAGATACCCCGATGTTTGAAACTCGTTTCCGTATTTTATATTATTTATATTTAGAGTTGGTTTAGTTTATCAGAAATTAAATTATTGGAAATGTTTTATTAATATAATCAAATTAGTAGTAATATTTTGGGAATAGGCTTGCCTTATAACACGATAGGCGCCATCACGACCAAGGTTAGATTTTGGGTAGTGACATAAGGCTTAGCCTGTTAGAGCGTTCCTATGCTTTATAGAAAGACTTCTCATCCGCACTGCTCGAATTAGTAATGGCAGCGGGCTTATCATTCAGCAGAGCCAAGTCAAGATCCATCACACCTAAGTGGAACTGGACTTGTTCACGCCATTCAGAGAAGTTCAATCCGTTGAACACAGTAACAAACGAAGCAAGAGAATGAAAAAGAATAGCTGCAAAATAGATAATACATGCTCACAAATCAATATGGATTTAATAAAACAGTTAAAGCATATCGCAATTCTCCTTTGGGTAAATACTACAACACACTATCATAATTTAAGTTCCCTTTAGTCTTTAATAGGTAATTAGATATTTTTAACCAAATATATATGCCATCTTTGGACAGACAATATATATTTAACTAAGAATATTAATTTACCTCATCATATCACTATTCATAGAATAATTGATTTACATTTGGGTAAATCCTTAAGTTCTAGCAATAGTGAAATTAATTTATCCATTTATTTTCAATTATAGGCATTTCATTAATTTCATGGATAAACTATAATTTTATGTATGCATTTTTTTAATAAACATATTAGTTTGGCCACTTTGGCGACTAACAAACTATATAAAATAAATGCACACATAAAATAAGCATCGGGAAATTTTATGCATGTGAATATATTAAACAATCTAGTTTGATCACTTTGGTGACTAACAAACTATGTGAGCATCAAGACATGCATAAAATATAAATATTATGTATGTGTATGTTTTAAATATTCTAGCTTGATCACTTTGGTGACTAACAGACTATATAAGCATAATCACATACATTAAATAAAATAATAATAATAGTTGGGTTTACTAACTTAATTGCCCAAATACTTTAAACAGAACCTAAACAAATTGCTTTATAGCCAAGTAAAACAATAACGAGTCTAATTCTAATAACTCATGTCATAATTAACTTAAAAATCTTTCATAATAGGCTTAAAACAGTGGGGTGAGAAATCTGTATAACATCTACCGAAAAACTTAAACATGAACATGTATCAAACTTTAAATAGCTACTAAATCAAGATCATTACTTCATTGATAATATTGTGGAATAATTAGTTCCACAATTTGGACATCAATTGCCACGGTTATAAGGCTGGCGCAAAACCAAATAGCCGCCCAAGACCTAACTAATAGATCTTCTGTCGTGTTCGATCGTTCTCAAATTAAAAGGATCAGATTCGAAAATATTACAATCCCATTAGAACAATACACATCAACATATACTTTTACGAAAATTATCAGTTCAAATATCCACGCTCTGATACCACATGTAAGCATAAACTTTAATTCATACCAGGATCTTAAACATGATAATCTTACACATAATCATCATAGAAAATATACCTGAAGCAGAATCCATTATCGTTAAGTGGAAGCGTTAATTGAAACCGGTTTCTCGCCCCTTGCCCTAGCTTTACGTTACCGCCGACTTTAGTGATGGAAGAGAGAATAAAAAAAATATACGGTAACCCTAATGGGTAGGGAGATGACCAATTTATAGAGGTTCTTATTTAATCTGGTACGTCCATCAAGTAACCGATCGGACGGATGAGATTTGCTCATTAATTAAATATAAATAATAGCCCTTAAACCTATTGCACTACTAGAATTCCGGAAAAAAGCGACCACAATTTAGCGATCAAAGTTGGTCAGTAAAGAATAGCGACCAATGTTGGTCGCTAAATCAGTGAAAATAATGAAATAAATATTTAAAATACATAAGCAACCAATGTTGGTCGCCACTTGGTCGCAAATTTGGTCAAAATATTGATCGGACTGGTCAGACTTGCTTGGTCAAATGTATACTGATATTAGCGACCAAAGTTGGTCGCCAAAGCGGGACCCACCTATCAAATTTTAATAATTATATTATTATTTAAAAAAATTACAAAATATAAATATATATAATTTAAAATTAGCGACCAACGTTAGTCGCTAACTAAAGGGTAAGAAGATAGTTGTCACGACCCAAATCTCGTACTGGTCGTGATGGCGCCTCTCGTGAAGACGAGGCCAGCCAACTAACCCAACTCGTCTTTTCAAAAATAGTTAAACATAATTAAACAACTTAAATATGACTTAATAGCATTAATTAGCGGAAATGCAACCCAACACAGCCCTAATCGGGGTGTCACAAGTCACGAGCATCTATTAGAATGTAAATCCACTACAATGACTAAAATATACAAAACCGGAATAATGAACAAAGAGGGAGACATGGTGCTGTGAACGCTAACATTCACCTCCTTAACTCATATAACTCTGCCTCTGATCGGCCAAAACCCGCTACCGGGTGAATAGATACCTGCATCTGCACACGAGGTGCAGGGAGTAAAGTGAGTACACCAACTCAGTGAGTAATAAATGTAAATAACAACAAAGCGGTAAGAAATCACGTAAAGAAAACCATCATGCAATATAGAAGCAGGGTACAATCCTTTAAGAAAATAGTGAAACTGTGAAATCTTTGGAAATATCTTAGCTCAGTTTAAATCTCTTTTGAAAATGATCTTTTCAACAGTTAAATGATTTCAAATCAGTTAGCGCCGATAAGTACAAAAAATCCGTCCCTCGGACACCAATACCACGGTATAACAGGTAAAAAGGCAAGTAAATATGCAAGATGAGCACATAAAAGTTCGCCCCTCGGGAAATATCTCAAACAGTACCAGCCCCTCGGGCTCAGTATCAGTCACTCAGCAGAATATCAGCCCCTCGGGCTCACTCTCATATCACATGGGTACCCGCGCTCACAGGGGGTGTGCAGACTCCGGAAGGAGCCCCTTACGGCCCAAGCACAACATCAAGCCACCTCGTGGCATATAAAACAAGGCCTGAAAGCCTTCTCACATCACACTCGACGCCTGAAAGCCTCCTCACATCACACTCGAGGCCTTAAAGCCTCCTCACATCACACTCGAGGCCTGAAAGCCTCCTCACATCATTCACATGGCCTGAAAGCCTCCTTACATCACACACGAGGCCTGAACGCCTCACTTAGTCCAGAAAATACCATAAGCCCCTCGGGCATTAATAAAATAGTAGAGCTCAACCCAAACAACAGTGGAATATCAGTTAAGTCTCGAAAATTTAATTAAAGTGGCTGAGTTTGTAAAACAGTATAATCAACATGACTGAGTTCAAGTAGTATATAAAATAGTGAGGAAAGAGCGATAAAAATGCACGGAGGACTTAAGTAGTCGGCATTAAGCCCAAAATATGGCAATCAGCCCAAATCATGATAATAACAAATAAGTTCCAGTCAAATACGTGGTAAAATCATCAATCGGGACGAACCGAGTCACAATCCCCAACGGTGCTCTACCCCACCCTCGCTATTCGGCGTGCAAGTCACCTCAATATAGCACTATGATGTGCAGTCCGGGGTTTCAAACCCTCAGGATATCATTTACAATCATTAATCACCTCAAGCTGGCCAAAATCCTAGCTCGCTATGCCCTTGCCTCGCAAATCGACCTACTCGCGCGTCGAATCTGATCAAAATCACAACGAATACATCGCAATAGGCTAAGGGAACATAACCCAATCGAAAAGACTCGAAAAATATCAAAAATCACAAAATTTGCAAAACCTGAGCCCCGGGCCCACTTCTCGAAAAATAAAAAAATTAACATGTAACGGCCCGACCGGTCGTTTTGAGCTCTAGCGCATCGTTCAGTAGTTGGAAGTCGTGAACAACTTTATTTCAGGTATATTGACGCGTATGGTGAGAGTTGAATTTCAGGAAATTCGGAGTCAAATTGGAAAGAAAATTTTCATTTCGGCAGCCTTAAGTTGAAGAAAATGGCTAAGATTGGAATTTTGAGTAAACTACCTCGTAATTGGGATCTGAAAGTTCCAGCAGGTTCGTATGATAATTTCGGACTTGGTCATATGTCCGGATTTGATTTTGGATAACCCGTGAGCATTTCGGCGTATATTGTGGAAGTTAGTATTTTAGAAGAATTTCATAAATTTGGGTTGGAAGGCATTTCAGAGTTATAGATGTCTGTTTGGGATTCCGAGTCTAGGAATAGCTCCGTATGGTGATTCTGGAGTTGGGAGCACGATCGGAAGTGAATTCGGATGTCCGGAGGTCATTTTGAAGTCATTTGACTAAATATAGAAATTTGAAGGTTTTTGAGAAAATTCGACCGGAAGTGGAAATTTTGATATCGGGGTGGAATGATATTCCAAAAGTTGGTGCAAGTCCGTAATGTCAAATGTGACTTGTGTGCAAAATTTGAAGTTATTCGGACTAGTTTTGGTAAGGTTTGAGACACTTAGTCTCTTTTAACGAAGCTTAAGTTGAAAAAGTCAACTAGATATTGACTTATATGTTAGAGGGCTCGAAATGCAAATTTTATGGTTCGGTTAGCTCCGGGAGGTGATTTGTGGCTTAGGAGTGTAATCGGAAGTGATTTTGGAGGTCCGGTGTAGAATTAGGCTTGAATTGGCGAAGTTACTATTTTGGCGATTTCCGGTTGAGAGGTGAGATTTTGATCCGGGAGTCAGAATGAAATTTTGAGAGTTGCTGTAGCTTCGTTATGTGATTTGGGATATGTGGGTAAAATTTCAGGTCATTCGAAGGTGATTTGGTTGGGGTTTTTGATCGAATGCGTGTTTTAGAAGTTTTAAAAGAACTTAGGCTTGAATTCGATGTAATTTGATGATTTTGGCATTAGTTGAGGTGTTTCGATGATTGGAGCAAGTTTGGATAATGTTTTAAGACATGTTGGTGCTTTTGGTTGACGTCCCGGGGGCCTCGGGTGTATTTCGAAAGGTTAACGGATCGATTTAGGCACAAAAATAAAGCTCCTGCATTTTTTCTACAGCACTGTGAACAGTAGTTTTGAACAGTGCCCATGAACAGTGACCCATAATAGTACCCGTAATAGTGCCTCGTAACAGTATTCGTGGATAGTACCGTGAACAGTACCCCGTGAACAGTAACACGGGTGAACAGTAACACTGGTGAACAGTAACACGAAAATTTCTGGACAGATTGTTTTTTTTATGTTCTGAAAATATTTTCCATTTTTGCGATTTAGAGCTTGGATAGGGCAATTTTTGGTCAGATTTTCATAGAGAACAATAGGGTAAGTGTTCTTAAGTCAATTTTAGTTGTATAACTTGAATCTATTATGAGTTTTGGCGTTTAATCAGAGAATTTTGTTGAAAAAGTGTACAAAACCCTCTTGGATAGAATCACAGATTTAAGGGTCGAAACGATATGGGAATTGGATAATTTTTGTGTGGTTAGACTCGTGGCGGGATAAGGAATCCGATGATGTTAATTTTCTAATTTTTTGAGACGTGGGACCGGGGCTCGGGTTTTGTCAAATTCGTGAATTTTGATATTTTTCGATTGCTTTCGATTGGGTATTGTCTCTTTAGTATAATACAACATATTCGTTATGATTTTGGGCAGATTCGTCACGCGAGGAAGCCAATTCGAGAGGCAAGGGCATAGCGAGCTAGACTTTTGGCCGTCTAGAGGTGAGTAATGATTTTAACTGATGTCCTGAGGGTTTGAAACCCCAGATTTGCACAATGTAGTGCTATGTTGAGATGAAACACGCGATGTATGACGAGCGCGGGGTCACTTACTATTGGGGATTTGCAACTTGGTCCATCCCGATTGATATTTTACCGCGTATTTGATAAAGACTTGTTGTTTTCACCATGATTTGGGCTTATTGCCATGCTTGGGCTTCGTGCCGACTATTTGAAATTCTTTGTGAATTTCCATCATTGTTTTCCTCACTAATTGAAATATTATTTGAACTCAGTCCAATTGAATTATACTGTTTCATGAACTCAGCTATACTTTTACTCAAGTTGAGATTTAAATGATATTCGAACTATTGTTTGAGCTGAGCGCTATTGTTTTACTAATGCCCGAGGAGCTTATGATTATTTTCTGGACTGATTGAGGCCGAGGGCCATATGTGAGGATACGTTGAGTGATGTGAGGAGGCTTTCAGGCCTTGAGTGTTATGTGAGGAGGCTTCCAGGCCTCGAGTGTGATGTGAGAAGGCTTTAAGGCCTTATGATAATATAGTGCTTGGGCTGTAGGAGCCCCTCCGGAGTCTGTAACCCCACAGTGAGCGCGGGTACCCAGGTGAGTTGGAAGTGAGCCGAGAGGTTGATGTTGTACTTTGTGAGTTGGGAGTGAGCCCGCGGGGCTAATACTGTACTGAAAGTTTGATATTGAGCCCGAGGGGCAGGTTTCAGATTATTTCTTACTTGTTGAAATTATTTGTCTTCACTGTTTTAAAAGAGATTTATCTGATACTTCATGGTTTTATTGTGTAACTGATTTTACTGCTTGAGATTGCGTTATTTGTGCCTTTATGAGATTTCATGCTTTCAGTCATTATTTATTTTTATTACTGACTGGGTCGGAGTACTCACATTACTCCCTGCACCGTGTGTGCAGATAAAGCCAGAGCTGAGTTCACTCCTAAGCCCTGATTCTTCCCAGACCAGGCGGTGACTAGGAGTAACGAGGTAGCTGTTGACGTCCGCAGCCTCACTTTCTCCCTTATGTTCTGTTATTTGTGATATCTTCAGACTTTGTTCCTAGTTCCAGACTTGTAGTATTTTAGTAAAACTCTATAGTAGCTTATGACTTGTGACACCCCAATTTCGGGCTGATTCGGGATGGTTTCCCTGTTTTTATCACGTTTATTCCGCACTTGTGGTTATATTATCTGTGATTCAGACTTATTCATGCTAAGTAACTGTTAAAAGAGGTATTGATGTTCTGTTGGCTGGCCTTGTCTTCACGAGAAGCGCTATCACGACTGGGTTTGGGAATTGGGTTGTGACAAGTTAGTATCAGAGCCTAGGTTACTAGGTCTCGCGAGTCATGAGCAGGTTTAGTAGAGTCTCGCGGATCGGTACGATGACGTCTGTATTTATCCTCGAGAGGCTGCAGAACCTTTTGGAAAAACTTCATATTCTTAAAATTCTTATCGTGCGTCCTTGATTCAGCTTGAAAAGTAACTCTTACAACTCCTTCCACGTGAACGTATACGCGAACGAGCGCTCAATATTTAGATGTGCCTTGATGGATTGTAAATCCTCGATCGAGGGGCGAGACGTGATCTCTATGAGTGGATGTTAGGACAGTCTGAAGGACTTGAGGCCGGGTCTTTGCTTATGGCTTGAGCACCGAGGTGCTGAATGTGCGAGCAAGTGTTTTGAACTTATATGTCCGGTATTGTCCCTATAAGTGGGAATGATGGTTGGATAGCTACGTGAGGAGTATGTTAGTACTGCGATATGTATCTATATGACTTGGAAGTGACGAGGAAGGTCTACTGGATGATAGATGAACTATTGAGTGTATGATTTCCATTGTGATAGGATGTGTAGCCCCAAGTTATGGGTGCGTGAAGAATCTTTTCATGTCTCCTGTTTGGAGTGAAGTAAATTTCATGTTACAGTATGAGTTCAGACTCAGGAAGACTAAGTGATTGTGTAATGTGTATGACGGTGGAAGGTATACAAAAAAGTTAATTGGAGGCAAAGCAGGTGGGTTATCTCATGCGGAATAATCTACGTAGGTGTGTTCCTTATAATGTTGAGTAGAGAGTTTCTTTTCTACTAACAGGGTGTATGTGTTGAGATTTGAATTTGACTCTAATTGAGAAAGTTGAGTTGATTGTCATGAGAATGAAGGTGATCTTAGTTGTGGAATTGAGGTATTTTATGGTTTGTGTTAACTAAGCCTGTGAAGAATTTTTTGTTGAACTAGCTGTAGTAATATGGCAATATTATTGAGTTTGATGACCTGCGTGGCCTGGTTGAAATAGAGGAATTTAGTTCTGATAGCTTGATTAGGAGAAAATGGATTTACAAGTGTTCTTGATGGTTTCTACCATGGTTTAAACCAGATATTTTCTACCGGTATGGGGAACGTGTTGTGTATTG
>MU781726.1:12672-38449 GCA_026770625.1 Nicotiana glauca
AAAGAAGAGGTCACCAAGCAGTTTGATGCAAAGGTCATTCGGGTCACCCGGTATCCCACCTGGTTAGCTAATGTTGTGCATGTACCAAAGAAGGATGGAAAGACCAGAGTGTGCGTTGATTACTGTGATCTCAATAAGGCGAGTCCAAAAGACAACTTACCACTGCCAAACATCCATATATTGATTGACAATTGTGCCAAGCATGAGATTGGTTCCTTCATGGATTGTTATGCGGGTTATCACCAGATTTTAATGGATGAGGAATATGCGGAAAAGACGGCATTCATCACGCCTTGGGGAACATATTGTTATAGGGTCATGCCATTCGGGTTGAAGAACACAGGGGAAACATATATGAGGGCAATGACCACCATATTCCATGATATGATACATCGGGAAATTGATGTCTATGTCGACGACGTGATCATAAAGTCAAGGAAGCAATGTGACCATGTTAAAGACCTGAGGAAATTTTTCTAGAGGCTCCGCAGGTACAACCTCAAACTTAATCCAGCGAAATGTGCATTCGGAATTCCATAGGGGAAGTTGTTGGGGTTCGTGGTAAGTCGATGCGATATTGAGTTAGACCCGTCCAAAATCAAAGCCGTTCAGGAGTTACCACCACCAAGAAGCAAGAAAGAGGTGATGAGTTTGCTCGGCAGGTTGAATTACATCAGCAGGTTCATTACCCAGCTTACAACGACTTGCAAGCCTATCTTTAAGCTGCTAAAGAAAGATGATGTGGTTAGATGGACAGATGAATGCCAGGAAGCATTTGACAAGATTAAGGAATATTTGGCCAGTCCACCTGTGTTGGTTCTGCCAGAGCCGGGAAGACCTTTGATCCTCTATCTGATAGTTTTGGATAACTCTTTTGGCTGTGTACTGGGGCAGCATGACGTCACAGGAAAGAAAGAGCAGGTGATTTACTACCTCAGCAAGAAGTTCACATCTTATGTGGTAAAATACACTCAGCTTGAGAGGACGTGTTGTGCTTTAACCTGGGTAGCGCAGAAATTGAAACATTACTTGTCATCATATACCACCTATCTCATCTCGTGGTTGGACCCATTGAAGTACATTTTTCAGAAGCCCATGCCCACAGGGAGGCTCGCGAAGTGGCAAATCTTGCTCACGAAATTTGATATTGTTTACGTGACCCGTACCGCGATGAAGGCGCAAGCTGTGGCTGATCATCTAGCCGAGAACCCAGTTGATGATGAATATGAACCTTTGAAGACATACTTCCCTGATGAGGAGACAATGCACGTCGAGGAATTAGAACAAGATGAGAAACCGAGGTGGAAGTTGTTCTTTGATGGGGCTACTAACACCAAAGGCGTCGGGATAGGAGCGATACTTATTTCTGAGACAGGGAAACACTACCCTGTTACAGCTCAACTTCGCTTCTACTGCACCAATAACATGGCTGAATACGAGGCATGTATCTTGGGTTTGAGATTGGCTATAGACATGGGTGTCCAGGAGATCTTGGTCATGGGAGACTCGGATCTTCTGGTGCATCAGATTCAGGGAGAATGGGAGACGCAAGACTTAAAGCTCATACCACACCGGCATTGTTTGCATGAACTTTGTCAACGGTTTCAGTCAATAGACTTCAGGCATATCCCAAGGATTCATAATGAAGTTGCTGACGCTTTGGCCATTTTGGCATCGATGTTGCATCACCCAGATAAGGCGTACGTGGACCCGTTGCAGATTCAGGTCCGATATCAGCACGCCTATTGTAACATGGTGTAAGAGGAGCTTGATGGTGAGCCGTGGTTTCATAATATCAAAGAATACCTCAGGATGGGAGTATATCCGGCACATGCCACAAGGGATCAAAAAAGAGCCATTAGACGCTTAGCAAATGGATTTTTCTTCAGTGGGGGAGTGTTGTACAAAAGAAATCCAAATCTTGGTTTACTGAGGTGCATGGATACTAAACAGGCCACATCTATCATGACCGCGGTACATGCAAGAGTCTGTGGACCTCATATGAGTTGATATGTATTGGCCAAGAAGATTCTTCGAGTAGGATATTATTGGCTTACTATGGAGCGGGATTGTATCAGTTTCATGCGCAAGTGTCATCAGTGCCAAGTACATGAAGATTTGATTCATTCTCCACCATCTGAATTGCACACAATGTCGGCACCATGGCCCTTCGTTGCTTGGGGAATGGATGTCATTGGGCCAATCGAGTCAACGGCGTCAAATGGGCACAGGTTTATTCTGGTAGCCATTGATTATTTCACTAAGTGGGTTGAGGCGAAAACTTTCAAATCGGCGACCAAGAAGGCAGTGGTTGATTTTGTACATTCGAATATCATTTGTTGATTCGAAGTCCCAAAGGTAATTATCACAGACAATGGGGCCAATCTCAATAGCCATCTGATGGCGGAGACATGTCAGCAGTTTAAGATCACGCACCGCAATTCCACTCCATATCGTCCTAAGGCTAATGGAGCAGTCGAGACAACTAACAAGAACATCAAGAAGATACTTCGGAAAATGGTGGAAGGGTCCAAGCAATGGCATGAGAAGTTACCTTTTGCCCCTGTTAGGCTATCGCACTACTGTTCACACTTCAGTAGGGGCAACTCCTTATTCATTGGTATACGGCACGGAAGCAGTAATACCCGCAGAGGTTGAAATACCATCCCTTTGGATTATCGCCGAGGCAGAAATTGACGATGTCGAATGGGTCAAGGACCGATTGGAGCAACTGAGCTTGATTGATGAAAAGAGATTGGCAGCAGTATGTCGCGGACAATTGTACCAACAGAGAATGGCAAGAGCATATAACAAGAAAGTGCGTCCACAGAAGTTTGAAGTAGGGCAGTTGGTGCTGAGGTGTATCTTACCTCATTGGGCTGAAGCAAAAGGAAAGTTCGCCCCCAACTGGCAGGGGCCATTTGTTGTAACCCGAGTGTTGTCTAATGGTGCATTATATCTAACATATGTGGAAGGGAAATGCGTAGAAATGGCTATCAACTCTGATGCAGTCAAGCGACACTATGTATGATTTCTTTATCTAAGTGTACCTAATTGTATTTGGCATGTTTTGAGATTAAAATGACGAAGGCATTTTGTTCTGCTATCCAAACACTTTATCCTTTGTTATCCCTTTGAGCCTTATTCTATTTTCTTTCGTACCCCTCTTTCGGAATCAATAATAAACGCGAAAACCCGTAAAAACCCGAACGGGGAAAGTAAGTGGAGAAACAAGAGAAAAATAGTGAAAAAGAAAAAAAAAAGAGAAAAAAAGAGAAAAGAAAAGAAAAGAAAGAAAAAAGAAAAAGGAAAAAAAATAAGAAAAAAAAAGAGAATGAAAAGAAAAGAAATGAAAAAAAAAGGTAAAGTGAAAAATGAAAGATCGCAACAACAAAGTAATTTTATGACCTGAACTACGTTTGACTTGATCCCGAAAGGGTACGTAGGCAGCCTCTCTCTGAGGTTCAGTCACACCAAAATAAAAGTCCAAAAAGTCCCCAAGAAAGAAACTGGGGCGGAAGTTGTGATTGTTGTAAGAAATCTGATTCCGAAAGTTGTAATGTTAAAACCCATTGAATTAATTTGAACCTCTATACTCTTATTTTTAAACCCCATCCAAAAGCCACATTACGGTCCAAAGAATGACCTTCCGATCAATATTCAAGAAATGCCAATGCGAGCAGGTAAAGTGATTCGTGTTGGGGGGAAACACTCTGGTACCAGAAGAGAAATAAAAAATGAGAGAGTCTTATTGGTGAAAACCCTCACGGGCACCGTAAGGCGACGGGAGCTGAGAGAAATAAAAAGTGAGAGAGTCTTATTGGTGAAAACCCTCACGGGCACCGTAAGGCGACGGGAGCTGAGAGAAATAAAAATGAGAGTCTTATTGGTGAAAACCCTCACGGGCACCATAAGGCGACGTAAGCTGAGAGAAATTAAAATGAGATAGTCTTATTGGTGAAAACCCTCACGGGCACCGTAAGGCGAAGGTGAGTTTTCAGATGGCCAAATGAAACAAGTCTGTGGTTGAAAGCTGCTCAAAACATGGCAAGACGAGCAAAGTTTGGGTTTTTGGTGAAATTCAGGTTGTGAAAGTCTGGAACAGCAAATGGGGCAATTGAAAGCTGATGGGTTGGACAGACTAGGCTGGTTAATCCAAAGCGCATGGCACGATTAATGATACCAGTCGTTCCACTCAGATAAGTCCTATCCTCTTCTCTTTATTACAAATCGTACATTTTCAGAATCTTTTTAGCCTTAATCTTTGAGGTCATTGCATTTCACCCTCTTGAGGTCTGTCTGTAAGATGTTTCAGTGTCAGTTCTGTTCAAAAACAAAAGAAGGATGTCAAGGCTAACTACCAGATTCCCAGTTGTATGGCACAACATGATTGGAACATATCAAAAGAAAGTAAAGTATGAAGGACCAATGAAAGTCTCATCGGCGGGTTGATACGATAATTGCGGGAGAGAAGCAAAGGTTCAAAAGAGGGATTCAAAACACAAAACATCAATACGGGACAAAATATTTAGGTCGTTAAAGTCGGGGGTTGAAAGTCAGTCAAGAAGTCGAGGCGTTTCAAAGCGAGTCCAAGGAAACAGGTGGGATATGGAGCCGGAAGCAAGAACATACCCAATGAGAATGCCAGCGGCTAACCACCATTTTATATTAACGAATCTTTCTTTGATTGAGATAGGGGCAGAAAATTTGATTTGTTTGTTTTGTTGCAAGAAGGCGCCCACCTGGAGAACAAGGGAATACTTTTCAAGTTCAGTAATCAGGAGCCCACCTAGAGAACAAGGGAATACATTTCAAGTCTCAGCAGTCAGGCGCCCACCTGGAGAACAAGGGAAATGCAATTCAAATTTTAGCTTTCAATTTATTGTATTTGATAACATGTTGTACCTAGCTACCAAACTGGGGCAAAAAATTTTCTTTGTTTGTTCATTTTTGCAGTCAGGCGCCCACCTGGAGAACAAGGGAATACTTTTCAAGTTCAGCAATCAGGAGCCCACCTGGAGAACAAGGGAATACTTTTCAAGTTCAGCAATCAGGAGCCCACCTGGAGAACAAGGGAATACTTGTCAAGTTCAGCAATCAGGAGCCCACCTGGAGAACAAGGAAATACATTTCAAAGTTCCAGCAGTCAGGCACCCACCTGGAGAACAAGGGAAGTATAATGCACATTTTATTTTTCAAGTTTTAATATTTGGTAACATAACGCTCCCAGTCATCAAACTGGGGCAGAAAATTTTCTTTGTTTTGTCTATTTTGTTGCAGTCAGGAGCCCACCTGGAGAATAAGAGAATACTTTTCAAGCGTTGCAGTCAGGAGCCCACCTGAAGAACAAGGGAATACTTTTCAAGCATCAGCAATCAGGAGCCCGCCTGGAGAATAGAGGCACACATTTCAAATTTCAGCAGTCAAGCATCACTCGAAGGAATGGCAAAACATCTCCGATCACAATGCAAGGAAACAACGCAAGAATTCCATCGGAAGAATACAAGTCCAAGGCAACACAAGAGCAAGTTCGAAGAATCTAGATAGGAACTCTATACTTCATAGTTCATAGCTTAGACTAGCTTCTTTCTATTTTTGACATGGTGTAATAAGGGAGGTCAGCAAGCAGTAGCAGAAGCAATCACAGTGAAATCACAGCCCCTGGTAGTCCCAGCTACCAGATACTCCCGAACTACACTGACCTGATTCCTGTTTAGCCCGAGATACATAGGCAACCTCCGAAGCAGGGTGCGGTCAACTCTTTCAAAAATGCTTCACACGAAATATTCAAACGGGCAAAAATCGCTCGTTCCCACTCACTTATCTTTGCACGAAAACTCTTTGTGTTTCCGAGCAAAGAGGAGCAGCTGTGAGCATGTGATTTTTGCCCCTTGTGAATTATTCCCAAAAATTCAAACAAAATGATTTTCTTTCATTATTCGGCAATTTTGTGAATTTCGTGTTATTTTCTGTTAATTGTTTGCATTTTTATTTGTGCATTTTAATTCATATAAAAAATACAAAAAAAATATTTGCATTTAGGATTTAATTTTATATTTTTAGTATTAATTAGGGGTTAATTTGTTTTAGAACAAAATATGAAGAAAACTAACAAAAAATAGTTTACTTTTACATTTTTATTATTTTAATTGTGAAATCGTCACGAAATAGTTTTTAAAACAATTTTAAGCATTAATTAGTTTTAGTTTAAATTTTATTTTTACTTTGCATCTTTATAAAAATCATAAAAAATAATACAAAAATACAAAATGAAAAAAAAAACAAAAGCAAAGGAAACAAATGAATGGGAAATAATTAAAAGAAGGAGTGGTCTTCATAAGCTACCCAAATTTTGGGCCAAAAACGTGCCCAGCCCAATAAGAACCTTCCTACATGCCCCAGACCAAGCCCAAGTAATCCTAAACCCGGCCTGCCCTTATTAAGCCAAAACGACGTCGTTTTGGACGTCGATTAATCTCGACCATTCAGTCCCTATGATCAAATGGCCCAAATGGCTTCATAATAATACATAAAAATGTCTGAAATTCCCAATTGATTCCAGACCAGCCCCCCTTTTCCTCGTATCATGCCCCCTGTAACGCCGGTGACCGTCCCACCACATCTCTGCCGTCCGCCGCTGGCCGAAAATTGCCGCTGCCGGCGGCGAAGCTCCAAATAACTCTAAAATTTCACCCCATACTCTCCTTCACCTCCTCTTTCCAACCCTCAAATCCGTTTCCCTCAAATCCCCATCGATTTTCTCGAATCTTAGATCTAAAATCCGGCCAAAATGCAAACTCGCCCAAATTTAACCAAACTCGCACCATATATTCTCCTCACCCTATTCTTCATAAATCTATAGCCTTTAACTTCCAAAAATTATCCCATCTTCTCAAATTTTGGGCTAAAAATTTGGCCAGGAACCCTAGCTTCTCAAATTTGGGATTTCTTTGATTTGGCACCATAACTGCCTTTAATCGTGTGTTTTCTCATCGAAAACACATGATTAAAGACGATTTTTGTTCCAAATAGTTCCACAAATATGGGCAGATTCGAGTCTAGTGAGCTAAACAGGAGGTATTTTCATTCTTTATTTTGGTTTTCTTCTTATTTTTGTTCTTCTACGTCTACTGTTGTTGCCAAGTTTTTGTAGATTGGTTCTATCATGATTTTAGGTTTTATTTCCATTATATTTCGATTTACTTCAATTCGATTCAGGTTCTAATAGAGTGTTTCTGTTTAATTGATTTAGGTAATTAAATTGGATTCTTCTGTCTATTTGTTTTGGTTGAAATTGTTTCTGATTCAGTTGATTTTAGTTCATAATCTTGCTTTAGTTTCAATATTTAGTTGTTTATTAGCTGTTGATTCATTGTTAGTGTTAATTAGTATTGATTAGTTCATTGTTAAGTTAGGCTGATTGGATATAGCTAAATAAACCATTCTTTAATTAACTATAGTTAATTCTTAACTAAGGTAAGGGGTTTGGGAGGGTCAGTAATTTCAGGGAGCAAATAAGGGTAGTTTGGGCATAGAAAATTTTAGTTTTATCAGGAATAGTAAATTCAAAACTAAGGCAAGGGTAATATAGGCATGTTTAGGGTAGGAAAGTCAGGTTAGAACACTCTAGACCCTTCTAGAAGGGGTCTAGGTGTAAGTTTAGGTATTCTAACTGCAGTAACTTGAGCAACAAGTTAGAAAATAAGGGGGATATTTGAATAAAAAGGGAGGGACCTATAGTGTAAATAAAAATCTGAGGGCTGCTCTCATTTTGCCTAAAAAAGGCAAGGAATAGTGCCTTAAGAAGAGGATTTTTTCAGCCATAGAACCACCCCAAACTCTCCCTCTTTAAATTTTTCATATCTGAAGTAGGAAAAAACTTCAAAAACCAAAGAAAAACAAACAAAAATCTTCAAGAAAAAATCAAAAATGCACTGTTACATTGAATTTTAGGAAAAATCATTCAGTCCTGTTGCTCTTCTGTTTGCTAAAAGTTCTTCTGAAGCTTTACTGCTGTTTCGTCAAATGGTTTTGGTTCAATCAGGCTGGTTTTGAGTTGATTTGGTAGATTAATCTGGGATTTGAGTTATTTGCTGAGTTCAGTTTGGTTCGATTTGGTGCTGTGATTGGATTTGTTGCTTCTGTGTGGATTTTCAAAATACATTTGAACTCCTGGACTTACTCTGGCCTGCATGTGATCATCTCTGTTGCATCGCTGCTGTTAATCTCATTTTCTGCCTCCCGTTTCATTTTCCAGGTACATAGTTTGACTTTGATAGCTGTGAGATGAAATGTGAAGTGTGAACTTGTAGTTGAAGCATGAAATGCAATTTGATTCAGCTTTGGAGCTGTGCATTTGAATATGTAGTCTGTTAATGATAGTTAGTTTTGCATTTGAATTTGATCTAACTGGATGGGAACTGGTCATATAATAACGAACTGAAATTGTTTTTGTATTATCTGGACTAATAATGCATGTGAACTGTTTCTTTAGTTTTGAATGTTAATCATGAGTAAGTTCGTGTTAATAATTCAGGTTAAGCTTCAGCTCGTTTTTATCAGGTCGTGTTCATAAATATGTTCGAAAGGTAATTCCCTGATGAGGCCATTCTTAAGTAGTTGGATGTCAGTGTAGTTTGTAATCAAATGGAATTGTTAATTAGGATTCTAAACAGTTTGTATTAGTGATACGGTAGTTCAAACCTCTGTTTTAATTTCCAGCGCAAGTGTCATTTAGGAATTGAAGTTCAACATGTCAGTGTCTATTTGATTTGGGGTAAATGTGTTTGAATAATCCGTTGGTTTGCTATTCTCAAGACTCGATCCTCTCCCTATACTATCTGATTGAGTTCGCTTGGTTTGGGCTGATTTCAGGTCCAGTGATCATGGCCATATGATACTTAGTCCAACGTGCATAACGCAGCTTGGGCTCTTTGGGCCCAACACTTATTTCTTTTCTTAATTTTGTTGTTTGAACTTAGGCCTGGAATCTACAACACTAATTAATTAGGATTTTTCCTTTTATTTTAGAGACAAAATTAAGTAGATAATTGTAGTTGCTTTTAGGGCAGCTTTAAAATAAAATGAGACGAGCCTTGCCAAATAAAACTACAAATTGCGGGGCCCTCAATAAATATTGTATTAACTTTTAGACTTCCGGATGGGCCGTTTAGTGAATTTTACGGCCTTCCCTAAAGATAATAACGCGTTAGTCACTTTAGGCACGTTTTCAATAATCTTTCTTTCTTAAATACGGGTGCACATTTATGTGATCCAAATCCAAATCTCAACGGAGTCGAAATGGGTTGACAACCATGGGTGCACTGGTGCGACGTGGTTCGAGACGCATTTTCACGACGTTGCAATTCTTATTAAAATAAAAATAAAAGCGGGATACTAATAAAAGGCGCATAAGTTAGAACATGTTTTGAAATCAGATAAAATCAAATACAACAGTTGAGCGACCGTGCAAGAACCACGGAATCTGGGAGTGCCTAACACCTTCTCCCGGGTTAACAGAATTCCTTACTCGGATTTCTGGATCGCAGACTGTTAAACAGAGTCTATAATTTCCTCGATTCGGGATTCTACCGGTGACTTGGGACACCATTAATCTCCCAAGTGGCGACTCTGAATTTTAATAACAAATCCCGTTTCGATTGTCCTTTAATTGGAAAAACTCCTTTATGCCCTTGCTGGTGTAGTGAAAAAGGAGGTGTGACAAAATGTGCCAGCACAGTTGGGAGAATGAAACCATAGGGAATGGCATGAGTTTTGGCGCCATTGATAACTCTATCAGTAGGTCCGCGAGTGTTTTCTGTTCAGATGGAACAGGTTCATCTAGATTTTTTCAAGTTGAACCAACCCCTCAGCAGTATCGCCAGACCCACTTCCCCCTATTTTGCCCACACTCTCTTCTATTTCAGTAAATTCCTCTCCCCAAACAACCATAGCACTAGTTTTTATTATACCAATAGGAGTGGGTGAAGAATCAGCCACTCTTGTCCCCTTTCCCCTCACAGTACTCCTAGCGCCCTTACTCTTTTTTTTCATTTTTACCACCAACCTTTCCAGATTATGTAGTCTCAACACCTGTTATACATCCTACAAATCTATTCTCCAAATTTGCAGCAATTTTAGAAATTGTCTCAGGAGTAACTTTAGAATCAGAAGATACATGTTCATTTTTGGAATACCTACTTTAAATTTCTTATTTATTTTCTTCATCTGCTCTCCTTCAGCGACAATCTTACGATCCATAATCTTTACTCTACTTTTCTTATTGATTGGTGTTATAAAAGGTGTGGAAGTCATTTCTTGTGGTGGTGATGAAGGATTTTCAGAGGTGTTCGACATATCTAGGCTAGGGTATGGAAGAGAAGAGAATTAGATTGTGTTTGGAAGATGAAAGAAGAATGAGAGCTTTTGACGGCTTGAGAGAGATGAGGTAAGGAATACACTAAAGGTGATCAATATACATGGGAATAATTGATGGTATAATTACAACTTTTCAGACTCTTAGAAGTTTAATAAAACTGAAATTCAGTTTTGAAGAGACGTTGGAGTGTATCCCTAGAATCTAGGTACTTCTATTCGGTTGGGACTCTTTTGAACGGGACTAGTTCACTTTTAACGGATAAGTCCAAAAGGAGTTTGGTATTTGGTAGGACTCAGCTCATGATCCAAATATAGTTATTTCAAATTATGCACAGTGCAGTAAGCATACCGTGTTACCTTGATGAACTGGGTTCTTCACTGATAATTCTCTTGTGTGAGTCTAAATTTTCCAAAATAGAGAAATAATCATTAGTGATTAATGAGTCATTTTAATACATGTCACAAGAGTATACTATGGAAAGTATGAGATTGAGCAAGATTTAATCTAATTATACAATTTACTGACTTTCTAACCAAAATTTGTTTTTCAATTTTTTTCTTTTTTTTTTAAACTTGAACTGGTCCTTTTAGGTGATCTTAATTATCCCTAATTCCAACCTGTTCCTCTCAAAGTGATCTCTACTTAAGGCTTTTGTGAAGATGTCAGCAATTTGCTTGTCAATAGTACAAAATTCCACTGTGATCAAGCCTTTCTCATAGTTGTCCCTCAAAAAAATGGTGCCTAACATCTATGTGTTTAGTTCTCTTGTGATGAACCGGTTTCTCTGTAATACTAATAGCACTAGTGTTAACACAAAAAATAGGGATGTAACCAACATCAATTCCAAAGTTCAATAATGGTTGTTTGATTCAGAACAATTGAGCACAACATGAAGCACCACCAATATACTCAGCTTCAACGGTAGATAAGGCCATTGAATTTTGCTTTTTTAAATCTCGTGACACAGGACATGAACCAAGGAAGTGTGCCATACCTGAGGTGCTCTTCCTATCCACTAGGAAACCTGCATAATTTGCATCAGCATATCCTACTAGATCAAAATTACTACCTTTAGGATACCAAAGGCCCAGATCAGTGGTTCCTTTCAGATATCTCAGTATCCTCTTGACAACAGTCAAGTGAGACTCTTTTGGATTTTCCCCTATACAACTTCTGATCAACAGATGAACCAGGTTCATCTATATCCAATTTCTTGGATGTAACAATAGGACTGTCAATTTCTTTAGATGTTTCTTCCTGGTTTTGTTACTGAGTAATATGTTCATGGACAGTTTCCATCGATGTTTGATGATCAGTTCCTCTCTAGTCAGTTCCTCCTGTCATGTTGCCATGGGTGGAAGGACTAGTTCCATCACCTATTCCTTCCTATGATGCCTCTTCAGGCTGGACCATGGTTTCATCATTTGAATTTATTATCACCCCAATCTCTTCATTATCTCGTTTCTGCTTCTCAGAAAGAATTTTAGTTTTAAATAACATATATATTTTATTTTCACACATAGTTCTTTAACTGTATATCTTATAAGCTTTACTATGTGAGCAATATCCCACGAATACTCCCTCATCACTTCTGGGATCATACTTACCTAGGGAGTATTTGCCATTATTGTGCACAAAGCACTTCCATATAAATGCCTTAAGATGGGATGTATTTAGCTTTATCCCTTTAAGTAACTAATAGGGAATCTTCTTAATAAGAGGTCTAGTCATGCAACTATTTATGATGTAGCATGCAAAAATTCAGCAAACTTAGCATTTTCAAATTCAGTTCCATGGTAGACCTAATTGATGCAAATTGATTACCTAGTTGTTTCTGAGTTTTTCTAATAAAAGAAGTAAACATGTCGAATGCTTCATCTTTAGATGTTAAAATCAATGTCCAAGTAAACCTAGAGTAATCATCAATAAGCACCATCACATGTTTTTTACCACCTCTACTTAATATTCTTATTGGACCACAGAGATCTATTTGGACCAGTTCCATCTTTTTGGTGGTGCTTACCACTTTCTTGCATTTAAAAGAGGATCTTACCTGATGCCCTCTTGCACAAGCCTCACAAAATTTTTCTTCCTTGAACTTGATGTTAGGTAGCCCTATCACCAGATTCTTGGAGACTAATTTGTTGAGTTGAATCAGACTTGCATGTCCAAGTCTCTTGTGCCAAAGGAGGGGATCATTGTCCAACACACTTAAGCAAGTGAGTTCATATTCTGAAAGTGTGGACAAATCTACAACGCATATGTTGGTTACACTTTTTCCATGCAAAACAATCGTGTCAATGGTAAGATTAATCACAAAACATTTGGTAGTGGTGAATATCACATAATTGTGATACACTGATAAGACTGTACTTTAAGCCATCTATCAAGTAGATATTCTCAATAGAGTGAGAATCAGTCGTACCTACCTTTCCAACCCCAATGATCTCACCTTTCTTCCCATTTCCAAAGGAGACATTACCTCCTTTGAGGTCCTCAAGTGAAAGGAACTGGCTCTTGCTTCCTGTCATATGCTATGAGCAGCCACTATCCACGTACCATATTTGGCTGCTCCCTTTCACTTGGACCCATAAAAGGAAATCATGGGTTAGTCTTAGGAACCCAAACTAGTTTGGGCCCTTTCTATAGGCAAAAGGGTGAATCGGATTCTTTTTAGCCCAACCTGGAAGCCTATTTTTCACTTGAACAAATTCTTTATTCTTTTTACTACCCTTTTATTTTGCAATACATTCAGATTTATAGTGACCGGTTTTACCACAGTGTGTGCAAATTTTGTTCTCAGGAAGTGTGAGGTACTTGCTTTTGGGATCCCACTTAGGTGTAGGGGTCCCATATCCAAGTCCTCTCTTATTGCTACTATGGTGTTCATGTAGCCATGAAAGTGCATCGGAGGATCTATTCCATTTATAGGTTCTATTTAGCTCGTGCTTAACCTTGTTTAGATCCTCCTTAAGGACTCTTATCTGCTCATCTCTTTTGTACAACTCATTTTTCATTTTTCCTACATTTTCTTCCAAAGTGAGTTGTGTGTGATAAGATTTCTTTTTACCAGTTCCTAATTTCAATTTTAGATTTTTAGATTTAAGCTCTAGGACTGTGGTGTGAAGTTCATGAACCTGGTTCTTCGACTCAGCATTTTTACTATCACTTTCACTAGCCCTAAGTTCCAGGTTTTTGCACTTAGCTTTCAAAATCACACACTACTTAGACAACTGTTTGTTTTCATTATTTAGATCCCCAGATTCATCAATGAAATCCACGAGTAACTCAGATAGCCTTTCTTTAGACAAAAATTTAATCTTCTCTTTGAGATGAATTATACTTACCTTAGATTCCTCATCGGATTCTCCAATTGTCATAAGTGCTTGTTCATCTCCATCTTCATCCTCTGACTCCAAATATGAGCTTTCACCCCAAGCAGCAACCATAGCCTTTGTTGATCCTTTGTTCTTCTTGGGATGAACGTGTTCCTTCGTTCAGCTCTTTCCTTCTTCCATTCAATTTCCTATTGAGGGCAATTTTTGATGTGGTGATCAGTATTCCCACACTTGTAACACCCCTCATTGGTTTGTTTTTTAGGAACCCTTGGTTTGTTATAGCTTCCACTTCTTGAAGGACCATTTCCTCTCATTAGGTACTTCTTGAACTCCTTTGTGATCATGATCATTTCATCCTCCTCTAGATCAGCACCTTCAGTGATTCTGAATGCCATGCTCCCTTCCTTCTTGGGTGCATCCATCTTCATGGTTTGCCTTCTCAGTTCATAGGCAGTAAGATTTCCAATTAGTTCATCCAGCTTGAGGGTAGCAATATTCTTAGATTCCTGAATAGTTGTGATTTTTCTTTCCCAAGAGATTGGCATTACCCTTGTCAAAATCTTCTCAACTTTGTCTTCTTCAAGAATAACCCTTCCAAGAGACTTAAGTTCATTTGTTGGTGTGGTGAACCTTGTATACATCTCTTGGATGGTTTCCCCTTCATTCATGGTGAAATTCTCATATTGAGAATAAAATAGTGTTCCTCTAGACCTCTTTACTTGAGGTGTTCCTTCATGAGCCACTTGCATAGTGTCCCAGATTTCCATAGCAGTGGTACATCTTTGAATTCTACTGTACTCGTCTGGACCAAGTCCACACACGAGCTATTTCTTGGCCTTGGCATTCTTTTCCCACTTCCTCAAGTCCTCAGCAGTGTATTCAGCTCTTGTCTTTGGCACATCCACTCCTTCAACATTCTTCTTTGTAGTTGCTAGAGGACCATCAGTGACTATGTCCCAGTGTTCATAGTATTCTCCTATGATGTGATCTTTCATCATGTTCTTCCACTAACAATAGTATTGACTATTGAAAAGTGGAGGCCTAGCAGTGGATTGCCCTTCCCAGTTCCCAGGTGGCGCACTCATGTTGATATTCTCGTAAGGAGTTAGCCTTTTCAAGGATAAGCTGCTCTAATACCAATTGATATTCTAAACGTCAATACCACACAAGAGGGGGGTGATTTGTGTGGCACCCAATTTTTGCTTAAACTGCTTCTGGATGGACCTGGTTCTTCTAGGTGTACTTACTACTATTGTTTGTGGAATTAAAAGTATGTAAAAAAAAACTCAGAGATTTTACGTGGATAACACCTGGCTCAAAAGGTGGAATAACCATGACCTACTACTCAGTAGGATTTTCCCAAACTTCCACTAAAATAACTGAGCCAAAAATGGCATTTACAAAAACTCTTTTGTAAACCTAAGGATTAACTCTAATCCCGTTGTGGCACACAACCTCAATGGTTGCAACTACTTCAAGTTAACTCTAACTTGAAAACTCTAAGTACCAAATACATTTGCTTCTAAATAAGCCGAGAGGTACAATATACAACACCTACTTCAATTGAACTAGAAATAAAGAAAGACACATAAAACTCTTTATGGAGCTGTTTCTTCAATCTGGTTCATGTAGCTTTTGGTTTGCACACTTGAATCGCACACGAACTGCTTGAAAAAAGGCTTGCTATTTTGCTCTCAATTCACGATTAACTTTTGCGTTTTTGTGCAACACTTTAATGTGAGAACATCCTGCAATTTATAGAGTTAGTAGATGAATAAATAACTAGAGTTCTAATGCAACTCTTCCTTGGTGGAAGAGTTCTAGTTGATTTCAACTTCTAACTCCTTCCCTATCTTGAATTGTGTTCTCTTTGACTAAGGAATCCTTCTCCTTATCAATTATGCAACCTTTTCGATCATGAGATATTAAATACACCAAGTTAAGCTTATCTCCTTAGCGTGAAACCCACATGCTCAAATCTTCCCGTTTCTGTGCACCTCAGTAATGGACCTGGGTCATCTTGAGTTCCTTTGTCTGTCTTTAAAACTAACCTTTACATGGGCCAACAAATTCCCCCTTTTTGATGATGATAAACTATGTGCTTTTCATAAGCTTAGGCCCTGTTTCAACTCAGCTCAACATCAACACAATATTTGAAACATTTTTCCTTTTTATCACTTATCATCAAGGACCAGGTACATTAGATTATAAATATCACTATCACTGTTCAAAGTGTAAACATCACTTGTTCAAAGCACAACCTTTTTCCCCCTTATGGCATCATCAAAAAGTTACATAAAAAATGTGAGATAACTAGATTTTTAAACATACTCATGGCCATAGGGGCTACTTCAAATGCAAACATGGATTAATCACCATAGATCAAACTAAGAATTTCAACCATCAAAGAAATATAAACAAACAGTTAGAGCAAAAATAGTGAATTTCATTGATGATTGATAAGATTCTACCACAAATCATAAGAATAAATAAAAATACTAAAAACATGAGCAAAAGAAACAAAACGTCCCGAATTGGGTCACTGGTTGATCTACACTAGGCTAGGATTTAAGTCTTGGAAGAGGTAAGGGCTGGTTTATTTGCTTGGAGAAGTTTCATCATGTCTTGAAGAATTCCATCATTCTTCTCCTTTTCCCTTGCAAGTTCAGTTCTGAGAACATCTCTCTCAGATTCTACCTCAAACAATCGTGTCTTCAGCCTTCCTATCTCAATATCCTTTGCCTCACTCTCCTGTACCAAGACTCTGGCTTTGCTATTGATAGGTCTCTTTTTAGATGAACCAGGTTCACTAAGAATGACATTGACTTCATAATTTCAAGCAAGCAGTGTATTACCTCCACTTCTTCATAGGTACCTTGAAATGTGCAAGCACAGTTGTGAGAATGAAACCATAGGGAATGGCATGATTTTTGGTGCCATTGATAACTCTATCAGTAGGTCCGCGAGTGTTTCCTATTAAGATGGAACAGGTTCATCTAGATTTTTTTTAATTTGAACCAACCCCTCAGCAGCTTTGCCAGACCCACTTTCCCCTGTTTTGCTCACACTCTCTTCTATTTTAGTAAATTCTTCTTCCCAAACAACCATTGCACCAGTTTTTATTATACCAATAAGAGTGGGTGAAGAATCAGCCACTCTTGTCCCCTTTCCCCTCACAGTACTCCTAGCGCCCTTACTCTTTTTTTTTTCATTTTTATCACCAACGTTTCCAGATTATGTAGTCTCAACACCTGCTATACATCCTACAAATATATTCTCCAAATTTACAGCAATTTTAGAAATTGTCTAAGGAGTAACTTTAGAATTAGAAGATACCTATTCATTTTTGAATACCTACTTTCAATTTCTTGTTTATTTTCTTCATCTGCTCTCCTTCAGCGACAATCTTACGAGCCATCATCTTTACTCTACTTTTCTTATAGATTGGTGTTGTAGAAGGTATGGAAGTGGTTTCTTGTGGTGGTGATGAAGGATTTTCAGAGGTGTTCGACATATCTAGGCTAGGGTATGGAAGAGAAGAGAATTAGATTGTGTTTGAAAGGTGAAAGAAGAATGAGAGTTTTTTGACGGCTTGAGAGAGATGAGGTAAGGAATACACTAAAGCTGATTAATATACAGGGGAATAATTGATGGGATAATTACAGCTTTTCAGACTCTTAGGAGTTTAATAAAACTGAAATTTAGTTTTGAAGAGACGTTGGAGTGTATCCTTAGAATCTAGGTACTTCCATTCGGTTGGGACTCTTTTGAACGGGATTGGTTCACTTGTTACATATAAGTCCAAAAGGAGTTTGGCATTTGGTAGGACTTTGCTCATGATCCAAATATAGTTATTTCAAATTATGCAGAGTGTAGTAAACATATTGTGTTTCCTTGATGAACCAGGTTCTTCACTGATAATTCTCTTGTGTGAGTCTAAATTTGCAAAAATAGAGAATATATCATTAGTGATTAATGAGTCATTTTAATACATTGCACAAGAGTATACTATGAAAAGTATGAGATTGAGCAAGATTTAATCTAATTTTACAATTTACTGACTTTCTAACCAAAATTTGTTTTTCAATTTTTTTCATTTATTTTGGTTTAAACTTGAACTGGTCCTTTTAGATGATCTTAATCATCCCTAATTACAACCTGTTCCTCTCAAAGTGATCTCTACTTAAAGCTTTCGTGAAGATGTCAGCAATTTGCTTGTCAGTAGTACAAAATTCCACAGGGATCAAGCCTTTCTCATAGTTGTCCCTCAAAAAAATGTTGCCTAACATCTATGTGCTTAGTTCTCTTATGATGAACCGGTTTCTCTGTCATACTAATAGCATTTGTGTTATCACAAAAAATAGGAATGCAACCAACATCAATTCCAAAGTTCAATAATGGTTGTTAGATTCACAACAATTGAGCACAACATGAAGCAGCAACAACATACTCAGCTTCAGTAGTAGATAAGGCCATTGAATTTTGCTTTTTGGTAGCCCATGACACAAGACATGAACCAAGGAAGTGTGCCATACCTGAGGTGCTCTTCCTATCCACTAGGAAACCTGCATAATCAGCATCAGCATATCCTACTAGATCAAAATTACTACTTTTAGGATACCAAAGGCACATATCAGTGGTTCCTTTCAGATATATCATTATCCTCTTGACAACAGTCAAGTGAGACCATTTTGGATTTGCCCCTATACAACTTCTAATCAACAGATGAACTAGGTTCATCTATATCCAATTTCTTGGATGTTGCAATAAGAGTGTCAATTTCTTTAGATGTTTCTTCCTAGTTTTGTTACTGAGTAATATGTTCATGGACAAGTTCCCTCGAGGTTTGAGGATCAGTTCCTCTCTAGTCAATTCCCCTTGTCATGTTGCCATGGGTGGAAGGACTTGTTCCATCACCTGTTCCTTCCTGTGATGCCTCTTTAGGCTGGACCATGGTTTCATCATTTGAATTTATTATCACCCCAATCTCTTCATTATCTCGTTTCTGCTTCTCAGAAAGAATTTTAGTTTTAAATAACATATATATTTTATTTTCACACATAGTTCTTTTACTGTATATCTTATAAGCTTTACTATGTGAGCAATATCCCAAGAATACTCCCTCATCACTTTTGGGATCATACTTACCTAGGGAGTCTTTGCCATTATTGTGCACAAAGCATTTGCATATAAATGCCCAAAGATGGGATATATTTAGCTTTATCCCTTTAAGTGACTCATAGGGAATCTTCCTAATAAGAGGTCTAGTCATGCAACTATTTATGATATAGCATGCAAAATTTCAGCAAACTTAGCATTTTCAAATTCAGTTCCATGGTAGACCTAATTGATACAAATTGATTACCTAGTTATTTCTGAGTTTTTCTAACAAAAGAAGTGAACATGTCAAATGCTCCATCTTTAAATATTAAAAACAATATCCAAGTAAACCTAGAGTAATCATCAACAAGCACCATCACATGTCTTTTTCCACATCTACTTAATATTCCCATTGGACCACAAAGATCCATTTGGACCATTTCCATCGTTCTGGTGGTGTTTACCACTTTCTTGCATTTAAAAAAGGATCTTACCTGCTTCCCTCTTGCACAAGCCTCACAAACTTTGTCTTCCTTGAACTTGATATTAGGAAGCCCTATCACCAGATCCTTGGAGACTAATTTTTTGAGTTAAATCAGACTTGCATGTCCAAGTCTCTTGTGCCAAAGGAGGGGATCATTGTCCAACACACTTAAGCAAGTAAGTTTATTTTCTGAAAGTGTGGACAAATCTACAATGCATGTATTGGTTACTCTTTTTTCCTACAAAACAATCTTGTCAATGGTAAGATTAATCACAAAATATTTGGTAGTGGTGAATGCTACCAAGTTATCTTTATCACATAATTATGATACACTGATAAGACTTTTCTTTAAGCCATCTATCAAGTAGATATTCTCAATAGAGTGAGAATCAGTCTTACCTACCTTTCCAACCCCAATGATCTCACATTTCTTCCCATTTCCAAAGGAGACATTACCTCCTTTAAGGTCCTCAAATGAAAGGAACTAGTTCTCGCTTCCTGTCATATGCTTTGAGCAGCCACTATCCACGTACCATATTTGGTTGCTCCTTTCACTTGGACCCATAAAAGGAAATTAGGGGTTAGTCTTAGGAACCCAAACTAGTTTGGGTGTGAATCAGATTCTTCTTAGCCCAACCTGGCAGCCTATTTTTCCCTTGAACAAATTCTTTATTATTTTTACTAGCCTTTTCGTTTTCAATACATTCAGATTTATAGTGACCCGTTTTACCACAGTGTGTGCAAATTTTGTTCTCAAGAAGTGTGAGGTACTTGCTTTTGGGATCCCACTTAGGTGTAGGGGTCCCGTATCCAAGTCCTCTCTTATTGCTACTATGGTATTCATGTATCCGTGAAAGTGCATTGGAGGATCTATTCCATTTACAGGTTCTATCTAGCTCGTGCTTAACCTTGTTTAGATCCTCCTTAAGGACTCTTATCTGCTCATCTCTTTTGTACAACTCATCTTTTATTTTTCCTACATTTACTTCTAAAGTGAGTTGTGTGTGATCAGATTTCTTTTTACCAGTTCCTAATTTAAATTTTAGATTTTTAGATTTAAGCTCTAGGACTGCGGTGTCAAGTTCATGAACCTGGTTCTTCAACTCAGCATTTTTACTATCACTTTCACTAGCCCTAAGTTCCAGGTTTTTTCACTTAGCTTTCAAAATCACACACTACTTAGACAACTGTTTGTTTTCATTATTTAGATCCTCAGATTCATCAATGAAATCCACGAGTAAATCAGATAGCCTTTCTTTAGACAAAAATTTAATCTTGTCTTTGAGATGAATTATACTTACCTTAGATTCCTCATCGGATTCTCCAATTGCCATAAGTGCTTGTTCATCTCCATCTTCATCCTCTGAGTCCTTATATGAGCTTTCACCCCAAGCAGCAACCATAGCCTTTGTTGATCCTTTGTTCTTCTTGGGATGAACCTGTTCCTTCTTCCTGTTCCTTCATTCAGCTCTTTCCTTCTTCCATTCAATTTCCCATTCAGGGAAATTTTTGATTTGGTGATCAGTATTCCTACACTTGTAACACCCCTCATTGGTTTGTTTTTTAGGAACCCTTGGTTTGTTGTAGCTTCCACTTCTTGAAGGACCATTTCCTCTCATTAGGTACTTCTTGAACTCCTTTGTGATCATGGTCATTTCATCCTCCTATAGATCAGCACCTTCAATGATTCTGAATGCCATGCTCCTTTCCTTATTGGGTGCATCCATCTCCATGGTTTGCTTTCTTTGTTCATAGGCAGTACGATTTCCAATTAGTTCATCCAGCTTGAGGATAGCAATATTCTTAGATTCCTGAATAGCTGTGATTTTGCTTTCCCAAGAGATTAGCAGTACCCTTGTCAAAATCTTCTCAACTTTGTCTTCTTCAAGAATAACCCTTCCAAGAGACTTAAGTTCATTTGTTAGTGTGGTAAACCTTGTAAACATCTCTTGGATGGTTTCCCCTTAATTCATGGTGAAATTCTCATATTGAGAATACAATAGTGTTCCTCTAGACCTCTTCACATGAGGTGTTCCTTCATGAGCCACTTGCAAAGTGTCCCAGATTTCCTTAGCAGTGGTACAACTTTGAATTCTACTGTACTCGTCTGGACCAAGTCCACACACAAGCCATTTCTTAGCCTTTGCATTCTTTTCCCACTTCCTCAAGTCCTCAGCAGTGCAGTCAGCTCTTGTCTTTGGCACATCCACTCCTTCAACATTCTTCTTTGTAGTTGCTAGAGGACCATCAGTGACTATGTCCCAGAGTTCATAGTCTTCTCCTATGATGTGATCTCCCAGGTTGTTCTTTCACCAAGAATAGTACTGACCATTGATTAGTGGAGGCCTAGCAGTGGATTGCCCTTCCAAGTTCCCAGGTGGTGCACTCATGTTGATCTTCTCCTAAGGTGTTAGCCTCTTCAAGGATAACCTTCTCTGATACCAATTGATGTTCTAAACATCAATACCACACAAGAGGGGGGGGGGGGATTTGTGTGGCACCCAATTTTTGCTTAAACTGCTTCTGGAGGGACCTGGTTCTTCTAGGTGTACTTACTACTACTGTTTGCGGAATTAAAAGTACATAAAATAAAGAACACGGAGATTTTACGTGGAAAACACCTGGCTCAAAAGGTGAAAAAACCACGACCTACTACTCAGTAGGATTTTCCCAAACTTCCACTAAAATCACTGAGCCAAAAACTGCATTTACAAAAACTCTTTTGTAAACCTAAGGATTAACTCTAATCCCGTTGTGGCACACAACCTAAACTGTTGCGACAACTTCAAGTTAACTCTAACTTGAAAACTCTAAGTACCTAATACACTTACTTCTAAATAAGCTAAGAGTTACAATATAAAATACCTACTACAATTGAACTAGAAATAAAGAAAGACACATAAACTCTTTATGGAGCTGGTTCTTCAATCTGGTTCATGCAGCTTCTGGTTTGCACACTTGAATCACACACGAACTGCTTGCAAAAAGCCTTGCTATTTTGCTCTCTATTCACGATTAAATTCTGCGTTTTTGTGCAACACTTTAATGTGAGAACATCCTGAAATTTATAGAGTTAGTAAATGAAGAAATAACTAGAGTTCTGATGCAACTCTTCCTTGGTGGAAGAGTTCTAGTTGATTTCAACTTCTAAATCCTTCCCTATCTTGAATTGTGTTCTCTTTGACTAAGGACTCCATCTCCTTATCAATTATGCAATCTTTTCGATCTGGAGATATTAAATACACCAAGTTAAGCTTATCTCTTTCGCTTGAAACCCGCATGCTCGAATCTCCCCATTTCTGTGCACCTGAGTGATGGTCCTGGTTCATTCTAAGTTCCTTTGTCAGTCTTCTAAACTAACCTTTTCTAGGGCCAGCAAATTCCCCCTTTTTGATGATGACAAACTCTGTGCTTTTCATAATCTTAGGCCCTGTTTCAACTCTGCTCAACATCAACACAATGTTAAAAACATTTTTCCTTTTGATCACTTATCATCAAGGACCAGGTACATTAGGTTATAAATATCACTATCACTGTTCAAAGTGTAAACATCACTTGTTCAAATCACAACCTTTTTCCCCCTTTTGGCATCATCGAAAAGTTGCATAAAAAGTGTGAGATAACCAGATTTTAAAACTTACTCATGGCCACTGGGGCTACTTCAAATGCAAACATGGATTAATCATCATAGATCAAACTAAGAATTTCAACCATCAAAGAAATATAAACAAATAGTTAGAGCAAAAACAGTAAATTTCATTGATGATTGATAAGATTCTACTACAAATCATAAGAAGAAATAAAAATACTGAAAACATGAGCAAAAGAAACAAAATGTCCCGAACTGGGTCACTGGTTGATCTACACTAGGCTAGATTTAAGGCTTGGAAGAGGTAGGGGCTGGGTTATTTGCTTGAAGAAGTTTCAGCATGTCTTAAAAAAGTCCATCATTCTTCTCTTTTTCCCTTGCAAGTTCAGTTCTGAGAACATCTCTCTCAGATTATACATCAACCAATTGTGTCTTTAGCCTTCCTATCTGAATATACTTTGCCTCATTCTCCTGTACCAAGACTCTGGCTTTGCTATTGATAGGTGTCTTTTTAGATGATGATATGCCTTTAGGGGTTAAAGACGTGGTTGAATAAAGTGTGAGAAATGATGTGCGGATTGATATTCATGAGGTTGAGGAGGAGACACAAGAGGCCGTGAACCCGTCTAGGGAACATGTTATTGATATGCCCGAGCCGGCGGTACCCAAAGCCAAGGCACCCTTGCCTCGGCCTCCTCTACCCTATCCTCAACGGTTGGCCAAGCAAAAGGGTGACAACCAATTCAAGAAATTCATTGAGATGATGAAGAGTTTGACTATCAATGTTCCTTTGCTGGAGGCACTCGAGCAAATGCCGGGGTACGCAAAGTTCATGAAGGATTTGGTTACAAAAAAGAGATCAATAGATTGTGAGACAATCAAGATGACCCATCAAGTGAGCGTAATTGTACATTCTATGGCTCTAAAACTTGAGGACCCCGATGCATTCACTATCCCATGTACCATTGGAAGTGCCGACTTTGCAAAAGCCCTTTGTGACTTGGGGGCGAGTATAAACTTAATGCCATATTCAGTCTTCAAGACTTTGGGGATCGGACAACCTCGCCCAACTTCAATGAGGCTCCAAATGGCGGATAGGTAAATGAAGCGGCCTTTGGGTATAATAAATGATGTCCTTGTTCATGTTGATAAATTCATCTTGCCAGCCAACTTTGTAATACTAGATTGTGAGGTGGACTTCGAAGTCCCAATTATCCTTGGAAGACCTTTCCTAGCTACGGGGAAGGCTTTGGTCGATGCTGAGGCGGGAGAGTTGACCTTTCGTGTTGGTGATGAAAAGGTGGTGTTCCATGTGTGCAAGTCTATGAGGCAACCAAATAGCACCGAGGTGTGCTCATTTGTTGACATTGTCACGGCGGTGATAGTGGATGACACAAGCGCAATGATTAACGTTGAAGATCCCCTTGAAGCTGTGCTTTTGAAAATGGATGCTAATGATGATACCGGGAGAATTGAATGTGTAAATGCTTTGCATGGTATGGGCTCACATTCTTATGAGCCTAGGAAGTTATCCTTGGATCTTGAGAATCGCAAAACTCCTCCAACCAAGCCATCTATTGAGGAGCCACCGTTGTTGGAGTTGAAACCATTTCCTCCTCACCTCAGGTATGAATATTTGGGCCCTAATTCCACTTTGCCTGTTATTATTTCGTCTTGCTTGACTAACATGTAGGTTGATGCCACTTTGGCGGTTCTACAAAAGCGCAAGAGGGCGATTGGATGGATATTAGAGGATATTCGGGGTATAAGCCCCGCTTTTTGCTTGCACAATATCATTTTGGAGGAGGATGCAAGGCCGTATCTTAAAAATCAAAGAAGATTAAATGAAGCTATGCAAGAGGTGGTAAAGAAAGAGGTTATCAAGTGGTTGGACGCCGGTGTGGTTTACCCAATCTCGGATAGTTCATGGACCTCTCCGGTCCAATGTGTGCCAAAGAAGGGTGGAATGACGGTCGTCACTAATGCCAACAATGAGTTGATTGCTACTCGGACGGTTATGGGTTGGAGTGTGTGTATGGATTATAGAAAGCTCAACAAGGTCACGAGAAAAGATCATTTCCCTCTACCATTCTTGGACCAAATGCTCGATCATCTTGCGGGCCGGAATTTTTATTATTTTCTAGATGGCTACTCGGGGTACAATCAAATTCTCATTGCCCTAGAGGATCAAGAGAAGACAACCTTTACATGTCTGTATGGCACGTTCGCTTTCTCGAGAATGCCATTTGGACTTTCTAATGCCCCGGCGACCTTCTAAAGATGTATGATGGAAATTTTCACCGACATGGTGGAGGATATCTTGAAGGTCTTCATGGACGATTTCAGCATGGTGGGGGACTCATTTGAGGAATGCCTAGTGAACTTGGATAAGGTGTTGAGAAGATGTGAAGAAACCAATCTTGTACTCAACTGGGAGAAATGTCACTTTATGGTGCAAAAGGGTATTGTATTGGGTCACAAAACCTCAAAACATGGGATTGAAGTTGATAAGGCAAAAATTGAGGTGATCTCAAGGCACCCCCCCTGCTTCTGTCAAAGGGGTAAGGAGTTTTCTTGGTCACGCCAGGTTCTACCGGCGATTCATTAAAGACTTCTCGAAAGTTGTGAACCCGCTTTGTAAATTGTTGGAAAAGGATGTCAAGTTTGTCTTTGATGAGAGGTGCATGGAGTCTTTTGAGCTATTGAAACACAAGTTGACCACAACTCCTATCATCACCGCACCAAATTGGGAATTGCCCTTTGAACTTATGTGCGATGCGAGTGATGTGGCGGTAGGTGCGGTGCTTGGCCAAAGAATCAACAAAATGTTCCATCCTGTGTATTATGCTAGCAAAATGATGAATGAGGCCCAAAGAAACTACACGGTG